>CM059425.1:88704468-88897742 GCA_030390025.1 Squalus acanthias
GAGGCAGCAGGGACTATGAAGGGAGGGTGGCCGATGCAGAGAGCAAACCAGAGTACCTTCCCAAGCACCGCAAGACCTACCCGCTCCGGAAACGCATTCACACGCAGCCGGGCGACTTCTCTTCCCCAGGGGTTGCCAAGGAGCTGGAAGGGACAGCGGTCGATGGAGTGAGCCCCGCGCAGGCTGTCGCGGAACAGTGGGGTTACCAGGGGAGCCAGGAACGGCTTCGAGCCGAGGCGCCCGAGGCGGAGAGAAGCGAAGACACTGGCAAAGAGAACGCCAAGATGGCGGCCGTGGCACGGCGCGCCGCTGAGCCTCGCCCACGAAGGCTGGCCAGCCTGAACGCGGAGGCAGTCAACAATCTGCTGTTGGAGCGTGAGGACTGCCCGCCATCCAGCCGGCGGTGCCGGAGAGGTCCCGGCTGCAGCATGGAGTGCGCAGAGAGCCGGCCCGAGGGCAAGACCGGACACCCAGCCAAAAGGCGGATGGGCAGCTCGGGCGGCTCATCGGACGGCGACGTTTTTGTCCGCGCTGAGAGTGACCCAGCGTCGGCTGGGCGTGGCTGGGAGAGCGGGGTGGCCGAGCTGCCAGCCAAGAAGCGCATGGCCAGCCTCAACGCCGCCGCGTTCCTCAAGCTGAGCAACGCCAGGGACGGCTCGGCCGGGCGGCGCAGCCGGGCGGATGGCGAGGGCAAACCGAGTAAGGCACCTGGAGGGACGAGGCTGCCTTGCCCGCACCCGCTGGCTGGGCGGCGCTGCCCGCGGGCCAAGAGGAGAGACTCCAGGAGTGACATCACGGCCAAGCTCCACCCTGGCGCCAGCTCGGGAGGCGGTGAAGGGAGGCGGAAGGAGGCGTCTGCCAACGCGGGGCAACGCGCCAGCAGGTTGCCCGTTAACGCGGCCCTTCCTTGCCCGTATGCTGACAAGACCAATGGGTATCTCCATCGGCTATCGATGCTCATGGGAGGCCAAGCCATGATTCAGCCCAAGTACCAGGCTGTGGAGGACAGCACCCCTTCCAGTGCAGAGTTTACGCAACCGATGGCTCCATTTCAATCGCACTCGACGTTGACTTTGCTGGACAAATTAGTGTCTGGTCCGGACCACTACGAGTTTCTGCCTCCTGAAGTCTGCCTTGCTTCCCCAGTGGATGATCTCTACCTACACTACGATCGAAGCGACCTGCTGCCCATTGGATGCAATTCTTCACAAGGCTGTCCCATGTGCTCAGCCGCTTTCTCCTGCTGCACCCCACCCGAGGACGAGGGAAGCCTCCTCATTTCGCAGAGCGCCGTGCCCTCAGGTATCCCCTTCTCGCACGCTCCGTGCGGGGGCTCCCTTTGCTATGTGGGAGATACAGCAACCGTTCAGTGCATGGGCGTGACTGGCTACGACTTTTGCAGAATGCTCCATCCATCGCTCAACAGGGACATAGTCGGGAGGACTTTACCCTCCAACCGGACAAACTGTCTCCACGAGCTGGAGACGCAAACAGGTAAGGGAGTGATGACCTAAGCAAGATGAGCATTTAGTAGACTCGGGTATTTAAATGTCATGGTATACCAAAATTAGGAGCCATACATAAAAGCTAGTCACTAAAAATCCAATGGGGAATTTAGGAGAAACTTCTTTACCCAGAGAGTGGTTAGAATGTGGAACTGGCTACCACAAGGAGCAGTTGAGGCGAACAGAATAGATAAATTCAAGAGGAAGCTAGAGAAACACGAGGGAGAAAGGAATAGGATGTGCTGATGGGGTTAGACGACGTAGGGTGGAAGGAGGCTTGTGTGGAGCATAGACTTTTTGGGCCGAATGGCCAGTTTCTGTGCTGTAGTTTCTATTTAACCTTTCAATGCCTACATTCGCCGGCAGCGAGAGTGACTTGGAGGGCTGTGTCGGAACATGCTCTGATCCTTCCATGTGCAACAGCCTGGTAGCAGTTGTGTCCTGGCTACCTGAGGGTCAGCGAGGTACAAGGAAACCCCTAAAGGGGTGACAGGTGGGTGTGGAGCGTCACTTCTGTGTGCACAGTGCCCTGCACCTTTCTGACTTTGCGGGTCATTGCGACTGGCACCAGGCTGTTCTCCAGAGAACAGAGGATAACTTAAATGACACGCACAAAAGTGAATTTCTTGACTCTGCAGAAGTGGTTCATCGCAGTCACAGGGTGAAGAGATGATTGAGGGCTGTTGCTTGCTATTGGAGAGAAAAGACTTGCATTTATGTCGCGGCTTTCACAACCTCAGGACGTCCCAAAGTGCTTTATGGCCAATGAAATACTTTTGAGGCGTAGTCACTGTTGTAATGTAGGAAATGCGGCAGCCAATTTGCACACAGCAAGGTCCCACAAACAGCAATGAGATAAATAACCAGATAATCTGTTTTAATGATGTTGGTTGAGGGATAAATGTTGGCCAGCACACTGGGTAGAGCTCCCCTGCTCTTCGAATAGTGCCGTGAGATCTTTTGCGTCCACCTGTGAGAGCAGACAGGGCCTCGGTTTAATGTTTCATCCAAAAAACAGCACCTCTAACGGTGCAGCACTCCCTCAGTACTGCACCAGAGTGCCAGCCTACATTTTGTGCTCAAGTCTCTGGAGTGGGACTTGAACCCACAACCTTCTGACTCGAGTTGAGAGAGTGCTGCCACTGAGCCACAGCTGATGGCGACCATCAGTATTCGATTGCACCTTGGATCTTCTGTAAAACTCGGGCAATGCCTGATCTTGAATGTAACCGGTGTCCTGTTCTGTGTCTCTGTTGCTGCACTTCATCATCTATTTTGTGCAACCTTTATAAATTGTCCCCATCTTTTCTGAAGGTGTGGACTTGTGCTGGAATGAGCGGGAGATAGGGGGGAAATCTTTCCTAAATAGCCATACTTCATGTGTGAGCCTAGACCGCAAGGTAGATGGGCTGTTTAATCATAGAAGGAATTGCAACTGAACTCTTACTCTGTCCTCACTCGACACACACACTCACTCCAGCAACGTAGTGACCAGGAGCAGTTTCTCGGCTGACATCAGGATAGTCCATGAATGTAGCCTGAGACTCGCCTGGTCTGTATATGTTTACTGCCTTGTAGAATTTAGAGGCTCGTGGGCATGGATCCCTTATGTGGTTGGGCACTTCTTTTCCTAGTCAACATCACCCGAAGACATGACGTCAGGTTTCATATGTACTCCTGACGACACCCAACTCTACCTCTCATGACCCCTCCACTGCCTCTGCAATGTTGGACTGCCCAACATCCAGTCCTGGATGAGCCACAATTTCCTCCAATTAATCGTTGGAAAGACCAACGACATTGGCCCCACCACAAATGGTGCTCCCTACCCACCGATTCCGTCTGCCTCAGGCTGAATGTGAACGCAACCTCGCACCAAGTGCCGTTCACCCATCACCCCTGTGCTCGCTGACCTACATTGGCACCAAGTGCCGTTCACCCATCACCCCTGTGCTCGCTGACCTACATTGGCACCAAGTGCCGTTCACCCATCACCCCTGTGCTCGCTGACCTACGTTGGCTCCCTGTCCAGCAACGCCTCAAATTAAAAATTCTCATCCTTGGTTTCAAGTCCCTTCATGACATCGCTCCTACCCATCTCTGTAACCACCTCCTGCCCTACAACCGTCAAAGAAATCTGCGTTAGCTGCCTAGCCCCCATCTCTGGAATTCCCTCCCGAAACTTCCCTGTCTCTCCCCCGCCTCCTTTTAAGAACCTTCTTAAAGCCTCTTTGATCAAGCTTTTAGTCACCTATCCTTTAGCTCGGTGTCAATTTTTCTCCGACCACTTATCTGTGAAACACCTTGGGACGTTTTCCTGCATTAAGGTGCTCTATAAATGCTAGTTGTTGTGTTGTCAGCCTCGGAGTTTGTGAATTGCTGAGAAGAATAATTTTGAATCCCTCAGATTCTGTATTGTGATGTTTGGTTCAATGCCCAAGGCCTGCATACAATGTGGTAGTAACTAGATTTATTGGGCAAAAGAGCCACAGGAGATCTTGAGTGCACTGTGTCCATGTGTGTTATATACAGCTGCACACATTACTGTTGCCAGCTCAGTCTAGTTTGGGTGTTGCTGAAGCATTATCATTGTGTTTATGGGCAGTAAAGGATGAGGTCATCCTTGTAGCAGTAGCTGGTTTTATCCACATTGCTGAAGAATGAGAAGCGAGTACTACAACTTGCTGTTGTGATTCCAGGACACTCTTGAAGATAAAGCTACCCCCAGTACATACAATTAGCAGAGGGGCTTCTCTCTTGGGTCAGACCTTCCACAGTTGAGATTACCCATTGTGGGGTGTTCTTTGTGCTCGGTCTCTACGCCCGTTGCCAACCTTTGACTAATTTGTTTTAGGTGATTGAACAAAAGATATTAACTGTTGGTGAAAAGTTTTATTTTAGTCAGAGATATGATGGGGAGAGGAAAGGAGATATGGGGAGAGTCAAGATGAGAGCCTTTGGTTGAGCAGCCAGTCATGGTGGGGTATAATGAAGCTGGGAGGGATTCGAAATCAGACTACAGAAGATGGAGGGCTGGAAGTAGGGATTTACCTGGAGGTTATGGGGGCCAATGTCTGGCTTTGCTATCCCCACTGACGCACCATCCTACATACTCTGCCTGCCATTGGCAGCACCAAGAATTCCTTCTTTGTCCTTCTCCTGAGTGAGAAGGTGTGTTCCCCAGCTGTGTTGCAAACTGATGACACTGCAGCAAACCTGCAGATAAACCAGCTGAGACACACTAGCCAATTTGAGCAATTAAAAAAAAAGCATTTCTGTAGCACCTTTCACGACCTCAGGACGTCCCAAAGTGCTTTATAGCCAATGAAGTACTTTTTTTGAAGTGCAGTCACTGTTGCAATGTAAGAAACACGACCGCCAATTTGCGCACAGCAAGACCACACAAACAGCAGAGAGATAACGAGCACATAATGTGTTTGTGATGCTCGTTTAAGGATAAATATTGGCCAGGACTCCCCAGCTCTTCGAATAGTGCCGTGGGATCTTTTAAGTTCACCTCAGAGGGCAGACAGGGCCTCTGTTTAACGTCCCATCTGAAAGATGGCACCTCTGACAGTGCAGCACTCCCTCCAGTAGTGCTGTGCTACCACTGAGCCACGGCTGACCCTGTGGGAGCTGTAAGCAATTGTAACGACCCAGCTGAGATCAGCTAACTCTCTGCTGTTCTGGCTCTGCCTGTTGTGGAGTATGTGACCTGGAACAAAAGAACAGACTTAACCTGCAGGAGAAGACTGACCGTCTGTGTTGTGAATGTGCGATAGCGGGGCTGGGAAATTATATGGGGAAGCTACGATAGATCCAATTGTCTCAGCATCCACAGCCTTTTGGGGGAGAGTTTAAGATTTCTACTACCCTTTGTGTGGAAGAAGTGTTTCCTGATTTCGCTCCTGAATGGCCCGGCTCTGATTTTAAGATTATGTCCCGTTATTTTTGATTCCCACACCAGAGGAAATAGTTTCTCTGTATCTACCCTATCGGATCATAGAATCATAACAGCACAGAAGGAGACCATTTGGCCCATCGTGTCTGTGCCGGCTCTTTGAAAGAGCTCTCCAATTAGTCCCACTCCCCCCGCTCTTTCCCCATAGCCCTGCAAATCTTTCCTTTTCAAGTATTTATCCAATTCCCTACCAAAAGTTACTATTGAATCTGCTTCCACCCCCCTTTCAGGCAGAGCATTCCAATTCTTCATTACTCGTTACACTTAAAAAAAAAAAAAAAAATCTAATTTCTTCTCTGGTTCTTTTGCCGATTACCTTAAATCTGTGTTTTCTGGTTACTGACCCTCCTGCCAGTGGGAACCGTTTCTCCCTATTTTCCCTAACCTTTTTAACATTTTAAACACCTTGATCAGATCACCCCTCAATCTCCTATACTCAAGGGAATACAAGCCAAGTTTATGCAACCTGCCTCCCAAATGTAACCCTTTAACCTCCGGTAGCATTCTGGTGCCATCTTCCAGCTTTCAAACTCCACACTGGCTGAGTGAAAGATATCGATCCCTCCAATTTCAGCAAAGGACAGCCACATCCTTTTTGACTTGAAATGTTAAATCTCCATGGGTTGGGGGAGATGGGAGTGTGTCTGGAAAGAAGAAAGGGGTCAGAGGGTGAATGTGTTTAATGGAGCTAGCATTGGTCTTTGACCTCGGGTAGCATTATGGGGCCAGAGATCCTGACGAAATGTTCTAGTGAGATAAAGGTAAGTGACCGTGAAATGAACGTAACTGGTTTCTAAAGGAGACTCTATACCTGGGAGAGTAAAATTAGTGTTTATGTACCGCCAGCCCAATCCTTATTTAAAGTTTGTACTATTTAAAAATACCACATCGAAACTCTGGCCAAGTAGGAAGTTAAAAGTTCACCGGTTAAACAAACACATTTAACGGGAATCTCGGGATCTGGACCCTATTTAATTTTTTTGTTTAATCAGTAACTACTAACATCAGTAGAGATACAGTCAGTCACACAGGGTGCTGGGGGAGGGGTTACTGAGTGATAGTGAGAGAGAGCTGGATTAACATCCGTAGAGATACAGTCAGTAACACGGTGCTGGGGGAGGGGTTACTGAGCGACAGTGTAAGGGAGCTGGATTAACATCAGTAGAGATAGTCAGTAACACGGTGCTGGGGAAGAGGTTACTGAGCGACTGCACACTTGAGCACATTAATACAGCCAGGTGTTTAATGATTGCTCTGGTCAGCTCCACTCAATCAGTGGGTGTGTTGCCATTGTCTCTTTCTGAACCTTTTTGTGATTATGGTGCTGTTTTTTGCGCCAGCTGTATTGAGTTGCTCGGGCTGAAATTTGACCTAGTTCCCTGGGATTGAGGGGTAATATGAAGCTGTTTTTGTGCTGCTACTTGTTTGCACCAGATACTGGGAGCCTTGCAGACATGAGCCTGGTCCTGGTATTTATACTGAAACCCATTTTCCTACAACGATGGCACGATGGCACAATTGTAGTCGTGATATTTCGTGGATTAGTGAGCTGGACTGATTTGTTCAAATGCTGGGAGTTGGATTGTCTCTACTGTGGCTCAGTTGGTAACACTCTCGCCTCTGAGTCACAGGTTGTGGGTTCAAGCCACACTCGAGACTTGAGCACAAAATCCAGACTGACACTCCAGTACCGTACTGAAGGAGTGTTGCACTATCAGTGGTGTCGAGGACCCGTCTGCCCTCTCGGGTGGATTCGAAGAAGAGCAGGGGAGTTCTCCGGTGTCCTGGACAATACTTATTCCTCAACCTGCATCACTAAAACAGTATTTGATTATTATCTCTGCTGTTTGTAGGACCTTGCTGTGTGCAAATTGGCTGCCATGTTTCCTACATTACATAGGATATACAGCACAGAAACAGGCCATTCGGCCCAACCAGTCCATGCTGGCGTTTATGCTCCTCTCGAGCCTCCTCCTGTCTTTCCTCATCTAACTCTATCAGCATAACCCCCTATTCCCTTTTCCCTCATATGCTTGTCTAGCCGCCCCTTAAATGCATCTATACTATTCGCTTCAACCACTCCCTGTGGTAGCGAGTTCCACATTCTCACCACTCTCTGGGTAAAGAAGCTACTTCTGAATTCCCTGTTTGATTTCTTGGTGACTATCTTATATTGATGGCCTCTAGTTTTGCTCTTCCTCACAAGTGGAAACATTCTCTCTCTATCTACTCTCAAACCCTTTCATAATTGTACAGACCTCTCTTGGGTCACCCCTCAGCCTTTTTTCAAGAGAAAAGAGACCCATCCTGTTCATCCTTTCCTGATAGGTATACCCTCACATTTCTGGTATCATCCTTGTAAATCTTCTCTGCACCCTCTCCAGGGCCTCTATATCCTTTTTATAATATGGCGACCAGAATTGTACACAGTACTCCAAGTGTGGTCTAACCAAGGTTCGATACAGGTTTAGCATAACTTCCCGACTTTTAAATTCTAGCCCTCTAGAAATAAACCCTAGTGCTTGGTTTGCTTTTTTTAGGGCCTTTTTAACCTGTGACAACACTTCAAAAGTACATTATTGGCTGTGAAGTGCTTTGGAATGTCCTAAGGTTGTGAAAGGCGCTATATAAATGCAAGTCTGTCTTTCTTCACATTCTAGTGACTGCGTTCTAATGTAGAGGTATTTGGGAGCCCGGAGCCGCCTCCTGGTGTTCATGCTGTTAAACCCATTCTGGTGGCAAGCTCAACCACCCACCTTGGGTCTGCTGCTGGGCTCAGAAAAAATGCATGGGAAGAAAGTTCACTCGAATGCCTTTCAGGTCCTCGTGACTTACCGAGTCGCTTCACCATCACTGAATCACTTTAGTAGTGTCGCTGTTTTTGCAGGCCGTGCCCAAGGCTGCTCTCCAGGTCTGAATTAAAAGAACCAAGATAGTTGCAGCTTAAAAGTGTTTCGGGAGACTTGGGCCGCGAATTTCCCAGCGGAGGCGGGATGGTGGCAGGTGAGATGGTTTCCGGGTTCCAGTCACGATCCTGGCTGCAGCCGCTCTGTCAAAGGGATTTTCCCTTGATTGGCCTCGTTAAGCCCACCCTGCGGGCTTCCCGGCCAATTAACAGGAAGCGGGTCCGATGATGTCATTTGTTGACGCGTCATCAGCCGGTTTCCTTAAAGGGACCATGGCCGCATTGAATTTGACAGTTGGTTCTGTCAGTGTTTGACAGCATTGAGGTGCTGCAAACTCTGATAAGCACTGTACAAAGGTGGCCGGTTGCACCCAGGCTCTCAAATGACTCCCTTCATATGCTTATGGAGGGAGTCACAGCACACGGAGGTTCTCTTCCCTTTCAAGGGTGGAAGAGACCTCCCCAGGACACCAATGCAGCCTGGTTGCACATTGCACAGGAGGGCACAAGCAGGGATGTCGTCAGGAGGACCAGGCTGCAGTGGCACCAACCTTTCAATGATCTCAGTGGATCATGAAACATTACTGCAAAGCCACACTCAAACTCACCCTGCTGTGTCACTCATCACATCCCCATCACTCTGCCTTCCCTACCCTACTCCTGCACATTCTTAATCACACCAACTTACCTTGCACCTCCACCCATCCCTCTCTATCTACATTATCACTTCCCCATCTCACTAGCCACCCCTCACACTCGCCCTCATTCTACTGCAAGCATACCAACTAATAACACACAAGGGTAGGCACTTGAGAGGTTTAGCCAATGTCCATGTGAGGTTTCTGGTAATGTTATCATACAGTGAAATCTATATTTTCAACACTGCACCTTATTGGACAGATCTGTGTGCACCTTGAGGTGTCTTACTGAGTTCCAGTGAATGCTGAGACATAACTTCCCCTGCCTCTTTCCCCCCCCCCCCCCCCCCCCCCCAAAACTATAGTGATGAGTGTGCATGGAATGGCTTGGACATTAAAGGGATGCGTCACAGTGCTGGTGTGGGATGGTGTTCACCTGGTGCATCATGTGGCAACCAGGGTTAACAGTGTCAAGTGAAGTAAATCTGACCATGGTGATGCCATCGTTGGTCTTTCGGGCAGCAATGTTGTCAGGTGCTGATGGCCTGTGTCCTGTGCAGCATCAGGTGATTGCGGAGAAGGTTGGTGATGTTGGTGTGCCTGGTGGTGTTGGGGCTGATCGTGGAAGGATTCCGAGGACCAAGGTCTGATTTTTTTTTCCAAGGGTACCGATGTTGCTGCAATAGATGGCAGCTGCAGGTGAGATGACAGAAGCGATCTGTCAATGGTGAGAGAGATTGTTCCAATGAGGTGGCACTGGACATACAGTTGCCTCTAAACACTTGCAAGCTAAAGAAATCTCTATGTATTGCAAAATGCAGTAACCAACAGTTTCTGCGCTCTGAAGCTGACCATCTGCAACATGGCATCCTTTACACCACTTCTGCAGCTTATCAGATACATCAGAGCAGACTCCACTCACGCCAGGGTGAGCTGGCGTGTTCCCCGAGCAGCAGGTAACCCGTGGAGCATGTAAAATTGGAAGGAAGCCTCAAAATAGCATTAAATTTGCTCTTAAGCCATTTAATGAGCTCAATTGTCTCCCCCGCTGCTTGGTGTCGGGTCAGTTCTCCGCTGACAGACCCGACACCTGAGACTCGCATGGAGGCGGGTTTACCGGGTTTCCTACCCACTGTCAATCATAACTACCTTAACCTCTGACCCGCCTCCAAACCCGCCCTCTGAGCGCCGGCAAATTCGCAGCCTCTGAGACTAGCAGGAAATCAACAACAACTGCATTTATATAGCGCCTTTAATATAGGATGTCACTGGGTAGAGGACATTCTGGAAGGGGAAGGGGAACGGCCAGAAGTCATGGTCTATGACAAATGTAGGAAAAGGGTTTAGGTCCTTCAGGCAGAGTTTCAGGAGCTAGAAAAAAGTTTAAAGAACAGGGCCTCAAGGTGGTAATCTCAAGATTACTCCCAGTGCCACGTGCTAGTGAATACAGAAACAACAAGATGGTGCAGGTGAATGCGTGGCTGGAGGAGTGGTGCAGGAGGGAGGGCTTCAGCTTCCTGTGGCATTGGGACCAGTTCTGGGGCAGGAGTGACCTGTATAAGCCGGACAGATTGCATCTGAACAGGGCTGGGATCTTTGTGGGGCGATTAACTAGTGTTGTGGGGGAGGGTTTATACTAATTTGGGAGGGGGAGGGGCATCAAGAAGCAGCAGCAGAGAGGAGAGACGAGGTGCATAGAAAACAGGGAGGGGCAAACCTCAACAGTATAAAGAATAGTGTGGAAAGAGCAGGCATTAGAGGGGTGGGGTGGGGGGGGGGAAGCAAAACAGACAAGCAAGGTGTTGGAATGCATGTGTGTTAATGCGAGGAGTGTTATAAATAAGGTTGATGAGCTGCAGGAACAAGTTGCCACATGGGGTTATGGTATAGTGGCTACAACGGAGACCCGGCTTAAACATGGGCAGGAATGGGAACTAAACATTCCTGGCTACAATGTATTCAGGAGGGATAGGGAAGGAAAAAAGAATCAAAGATAATACAGTTCTACAGAGGGACAATATACTAGAGGGTGCAAAGACTGAATCTACTTGGTTACAGTCAAGGTACAGAAAAGAAGCCGCTACATTGCTGGGTGTTTACTACAGACCCCCAAATAATGAGAAGGAACGGAGCAAATATGTAGACAAATTTCAGAGAAATGGAAAAATAATAAAGCAGTAATTGTAAGGGACTTCAATTCCAGGTACAATCTAAGCATATTCCCAAAGGAGGAAAGATGGAACATCCAAAGCTGGAGCTCCCTGGATGACCAAGGAAATAGAGGTTAAAATAAAACAGAAAAAGGAGATTTATGACACATGTCAGGTAGAGAATACAGTAGAAAACCAGGCAGAATACAGAGAGTGCAGGGGGAAATTGAAAAAGGATACAAGAAGGGCAAAGAGAGAGTATGAGAAAAGAGCGGGTAACATAAAGGGGACCCAAATATTTTATAAACTTATACAAAGTAAAAGGATCGTTAAAGGAATGGTGGGGTCAATTCAGGACAAAGAAGGAAATCTTCATATGGAGGCAGAGAGCATAATTGAGGTACTGAGAATACTTTTGTATCTGACTTCACAAAAGAAGAGGATGAAGTTAATGTTGCAGTAGAGGAGGGGGGAGTAGAGATATTGAACAGGATAAAAATAGATAGAAAGGAGGTAGTAAATAGGTTGCCATCACTCAAAGTTAACCTGGTCAAGATGGGATGCATTCTAGGTTGCTGAGAGAAGCAAGGATTGAGATAGCAGAAGCTTGACCACAATCTTTCAATCCTCCTCAGATATTGGAGTGGTGCCAGAGGACTGGAGGATTGCAAATGTTACACCTAAATTCTCTTTGGAGCATAGAAGGTTAAGGGGACACCTAATAGAGGTATTCAAAATAATGAGTGCTTTTGATGGAGTAGATAGAGAAAAACTGTTTCCTCTTGCAACTGGGTCAGTAACCAGAGGTCATAGATTTAAAATAATTGTCAAAAGAACTAGAGAGGAAATGAGAATTTTTTCACACGCACCACTTGAAAGAGTGGTAGAAGCAGATTCCATCAAAACTTTCAAAAGGCAATTTGACATGTACTTGAAGAGGACTCATATTTGCAGGGTTATGCGGAAAAAGCTGGGGGGTGAGACTGAATGGGATAGCTCTTTCAAAGAGCCCGCACAGGGGTGATGAGCCAAATGGCTTTCTTCTGTGCTGTAAGATTCTATAGTAAAATGTCCCATGGTGCTTCACAGGAGCCTAATCAGACAAAAATTTGACACTGAGCCACATAAGGTGGTATTAGGACAGGTGACCAAAAGCTTGGTCAAAGAGGTAGGTGTGAAGGAGTTAGAGAAGTTTAAGGAATGAATTCGAGCTTTGGGCCTAGGCTTCTGAAGGCCCGGCCAACAGTGGAGGGGCAAAGGGAATCGGGGATATACTAGAGATCAAAATTGGAGGAACGCAGAGTTTTGGAGGGTTGTAGGGCTGAAGGAGGTTAGCGATGGGGAGCGATGAGGGCAGAGGTGTGAACATGCGAGTTGAAGGTGTCAGGCTAGGAGTTGCAAGCTTCCTGTAACAGTGTTCTTGAGTACCAAGCAGACTGTAGCAATGTCCTTTTAAAGTGCAACATGAGCAGGGAGTTCGACTTGCACTGTTCAGTCTCATTGCTGGAGGTTGAGGGGCCGGGGTGGGTGTTGGAGGGAGGGAGAAAGAGAGAGAGAATCATGTGCCTGCCAGATTCCAGAGCTTTGGGCCTCCGCGCACTCGAGCACATTAATAGTGCTGGCCAGGTTTTTAATAATGGAGGAGCTGACCAATCAGTGGATGTATTGCCATTGTCTGTTTTTGAACAGTTTTGCGATACGTTGCTGTTTTGCACCAGCTGTAATTAAAGTGCAACCTGTATGCATTGTTCGATGGAACACCGCCTTTATGATCGTTTTATCTGTATGAAGCCCGGCTCTCTGCACTCAGCCACTTTGTTCTAAACTCCTGGAGGCTAATGGAATGCTGGCCTTTATATCGAGAGGACTAGAATACAGGGGGGTAGAAGTTATGCTGCAGCTGTACAAAACCCTGGTTAGACCACACCTGGAGTACTGAGAGCAGTTCTGGGCTCCACACCTTAGGAAGGATATATTGGCCTTGGAGGGAGTGCAGCGTAGGTTTACCATAGAGACTACACAAATTAGGGTTGTATTCCCTAGAGTTTAGATGGTTAAGGGGTAATCTGATTGAAATTTTCAAGGTATTAAGGGGAACAGATTGGGTAGATAGAGAGAAACTATTTCTGCTGGTTGGGGATTCTAGGACTAGGGGGCATAGTCTAAAAATTAGAGCCAGACCTTTCAGGAGTGAAGTTAGGAAACACTTCTACACACGGTGGTAGAAGTTTGGAGCTTTCTTCCTGAAACTGCAAGCCATGATCTTAGTGAATGGCGGAGCAGGCTCAAAGGGCCTACTCCGGCTCCTATTTCTTACGTTCTTATTAATTGATGCTAGATCAATTGTTAATTTTAAATCGGAGATTGATAGCTTTATGTTAACCAAAGGTATTAAGGGACATGGGCCAAAGGCGGGTGTATGGAGTTAGGTCGCAGATCAGCTACGATTTCATTGAATGGCGCAGCAAGCTCGAGGGGCTGAATGCCTCCCCTGTTCCTAAGTTGGTTTGGTACTCAAGATGATGTGGAACTGCTCTCAAACTCTCCAAAGAAGTGATTCCGCATGAACTTTTGGGATACAGGATAGTGTCCTGGGCTTTTTGCCTACACTTGACCAGATCCCTCACTTAAGATTCGGGGCATAGGTGAACTTTCATTGCATCAATGATTGAATGATTAGAGAATTATCTCACCAGTATAACTGAGTACTGATGAATGGTAGTCACTCAAAGTTGAGTAACTGGTTAGAAAGCCCATTTGAGGATCATTATTTATAGTTACTGACAGCCTTGATCGAATCAAAAAGCACCTTTACATTGTTGATTCAGCACTGGGAGATCTACGAGTGCTGTTCTCTTCTAACTGTACCTGTTTGTCACCATTCCTTGTTGACCAGTCCCAGGTTTTCTGAACAATTGCCCTCTGGGCTCATGGAAAGCTGGGTTTGGTCATGGGCGGACGTACAGAGTATGACTCTATGATGTAACATTTGTGCCAGGGATTCACCGTGCTCAGTGCCAACAGCACATAATCGCTATAAAGGTAACTTCAACCTCTCCTCTCTGCTGTGGGGCTCGAGTGAAATTAATTCGGGGTGCTGCATTCTCGGTACAGTCCATAATTTAACACAGATTGGCACGGAGGCGGCAGTCTCACGATGGTGGCTGATGTGGGAAGCAGGACTAACGTCCTTGTGTAGTTGGAGTGATTGGTAGAAGGAAGAATGTCAAGTGATTTACAAACTTGGCAGAACCATATAAACAAAAGCAGCTGGGTAGCACAGTCCGTTAGGTACTGGCCTTTCACCTCTGGGACTTGGGTTCATATCCAGCCCAGACTGAGCGGGTGAAAGAGTCCTCTGTCTGGAACACTGAGGTGGAGCAGTGCTATGCCTTTGTGCAATTAGTTCAGGCATTCTCGATCTAGTTTGTAGTGGGCACAAAACAATCCTAATCGACTTAATTTAAAATTCTCTTCCTTGCTTTCAAATCCCTCTCTGGCCTTGCCCCTCCCTATCTCTGTAACCCCCTCCAGCCCTGCAACCCACCAAGGTCTCTGCGTTCATCCAATTCTGATCTCTTGTCCATCACAGATTTCCTTCGCCCGACCATTGGCGGCCTTGCCTTCAGCTGCCTCGGTCCTAAACTCTAGAAATCCCTCCTCCTCCACCCTTCTCTTCTCAAATCTAGCTCTTTGACCAAGCTTTTGGTCACCTGTCCTAATATGTGGCTCGGTGTCAGATTTTGTCTGATTAGGCTCCTGTGAGGCACCTTGGGACGTTTTACTGTTAAAGACGCTGTATAAATGTAAGCTGTTGTCACTGGGAATGGATGGCCAGTGTGGGAAATGGTCTCCAGAGGCTGAGCTTGAGGTACATTATTGAAGCAGAGTTGAGGGAGCTTCGCATCCAGCCATTTTATAATCTGACCGAGTGCTTGATTGCTGATACTGGGTGTCTGAATTGGCAAGTGTCCCAATTCCGAGCATTGAATTTCCCCCATCTCACCTTGTAAAAGAAAGGAAAGCAATTAAAAGGCAGCAAACGATCTCTTTTAAAGAAGAGATGGTGTAATAAGAGTAGATGTGCAAGAGTGTTACAATAATCTTCTAATGAGCGTGTAACAGTGTTATAAAGGGCGTGCCACAGGATTGCGGTAATCTTCTAATGTGTGCAACAAAGTTACAACTGCCTTTTATAACTAGTGAGGAGTCGCACAACACCAGGTTATAGTCCAACAGCTTTATTTGAAATCACAAGCTTTCGGAGCGCTGCTCCTTCGTCAGGTGAAGACTTCACCTGACGAAGGAGCAGCGCTCCGAAAGCTTGTGATTTCAAATAAAGCTGTTGGACTATAACCTGGTGTTGTGCGACTTCTCACATTTGTCCACCCCAGTCCAACACCGGCATCTCCACATCATGGCTTTTATAACTAGGATGAGATGTGTAACATATTGTGTTATTACTAGGGGTTAGCATGGCAGCTGAGCCTTGTAATGAAGGTGGATGTAGAACAGACCAAGTTATACTGAGGGTGAGGTTTTATAATGACAGTGTGACAGTATTGGGATGAGGGGAGGTATGTAAGAGTGTTATAACTGAGTTGTACTTCGAGATTAGGATGTAATGGATAGTATTATAATGAGGGTTGGTGTGTAACATTTCTTTAGCTGAAAGTCCTAGAATGAGGGTGGAGCCCAGCTGTTTAGGAGCAGGCCAATCAGTCCCACCAGTTTGCTGCTGTTTTTGCACAGGTGAAGTGAAGCTGGTTAGCAGAGCGTTGATGGTTAATCCTTTTTTTCCTTTTTCTTTTTCTTTCTAGACGGGTACAAGTCCTTGGAGCCGCTCAGTGTAACCATCCCAGTCGCAGGTCATCCAGTATCGCCAGCAAACCCCCTCTCCGGCTGCCCTGTCCCCAAAGCCCCTCCTGCCGCTGAGCCCGTCCCCCACCTGCAGCGCCCCGGCTTGGACACTTCAGCACCCTCTCGGCCCCACACCTTGTCCATGCTGAAGCTGAGCCGGGAGTGTCCTCAGAGCTCCAAACCTCCCAGCAGCTCCAAGTCCAACCTCCGCAACCCGGCCTGTCCGCCCAGCCAGCAGGGTAAAGCGGGCACAGGGCACGCGGAGAGCAAGCAACAGCGAATCAGTAGGAGACGAGCCACCAATGGCTGGCTCCCTGTAGGAGAGCCCTACGAGAAACCTGTCTACGTTGTGGTAAGTAGATATTGAAGAGGCTTTTTCTGATTGAGAAACTTGGGAATTGCTCTTCAAAAACAGAACATCATAGAGGCTAGAAAGTCAAATTCATCTCCTTACAATAACCATTCGTAGCATTTAGAAGACAGACAGACTTGCATTTATATAGTGCCATTCACGACCTTGGGACGTCCCAAAGTGCTTTATAATTTTGAAGTGTAGGAAACTATTGTAATGTAGAAAAAGCGGCAGTCAATTTGCATACAGCAAGGCCCCATAAACAGCAATATGTTAATGGCCAGTTAATGTTTTTTAGGTGTTGGCTGAGGGATAAATATTGGTCAGGGCACCGGGGAGAGCTCCCCTGCTGCTCTTCAAAATCTAGGCTGGCACTCCGGTGCAGTACTGAGGGAGTGCTGCTTTGTCGGAGGTGCCATCTTTTGGATGAGATGTTTAACTGAGACCCCGTCTACCCGCTCAGGTGGACATAAAAGATTCCATGGCACTATTGGGAGAAGAGCGGGGGGAGTTCTCCCCGGTGTCCTGGTCAATATTTATCCCTCAACCAATGTCACTAAAAAAAAAACAGATTAGAGCCAGGCCGTTCAGGGGTGATGTCAGGAAGCATTTCTTCATACATAGGGTAGTGGAAATCTGAAACGCTCTTCCCCCAAAAAGCTGGTGTGGCTGGGGGTCAATTGAAAATTTCAAAACTAAGATTGATAAATTTTTGTTAGGTAAGGGTACTAAGGGTTACAGAACCAAGGCGGGTAGATGGATTTACGATACAGATCAGCCGTGATCTGAGTGAATGGAGGAACAGGCTTGAGGGACTGAATAGTCCACTCCTGTTCCCATGTTCCTGAAACTTATTTTGATTGCAGCACAGACCACAAGTGACGAGCATGTGGAAAAGCTCCACCTTTCTATTGGCTCGTCCAGCGGAGAGCTGGACCCGGTGTCCAGAATAGTGTCGGCTGCGACAGGATGCGAGTTGCAACACTTGTCTTTACCTTCTACAGGTAGTTGGGTTTTGCTCGGCGCCAGTCTTCTGTGGCTCACCACGCAATGCTCACCAAACGTAATGCTTTGTGGCCATCTTGCCCACCAGTTGACCTATCAGCGTGCAGTTTGACCACATGAAAGGATGAGCACTGATACAGTGCATGTTAAAACTGATGGTGCACTGTGTCAAATTAAAATTCGGTCCAGGCAGAGTGCTGACTGGGTCTGCCATCTCCACACAATTGAACACTCTTCATCCAAACTGTTTCGGCAACATTCCTGTTCCATGAGCAAATAATTCGACGAACTGTACAATCAGTCATAGCGTGATACTGTGTCAGTTCAGCTCAATGTAATGCAGGATGTTCGTTCAGTTAATCACTCTATCAGGTCACCTCTTTTTCCAGAGAAAAGAGTTCCAGCCTGTTCACCCTTTTCCTAATAGTTATAACCTCTCAGTTCTAGTATTGTCCTTGTAAATCTATATAGAGATGGTCTTTGGCTACCTTGACAGAGTGTGTGTGTGTAAATTGAACAGTCCCTTTAAATTGTGGTTGGTACACACAAAGAAAATTGATTTGAGCTGTGCAGGTTATAATGAGTATGCCCACAGGTTAATGTGTTTTGCAGGACACTTTTCAGACATCCACTCCTGGATGAGCAGAAATTTCCTCCAACTAAATATTGGGAAGACCAAAGCCATCGTCTTCAGTCCCCGTCACAAACTCCATTCCCTAGCCACCGACTCCATCCCTCTCCCTGGCAACTGTCTTGAGGCTGAACCAGACTGTTCGCAACCTTGGTGTCCTATTTGACCACGAGGTGAGCTTGCGATCACTTATCCGCTCCATCACCAAGACCTCTGTGACTCCGGCCCTGCCTCAGCTCATCTGTTGCTGAAGCCCACATCCATACCTTTGTTACCTCTATAATCATAGCATGCTTACAGCACAGAGGGAGGCCATTCAGCCCGTTGAACCCATGCCGACTCTCTGCAAGAGCACTTCTTCTAGTCCCACACCCCCCATCCTTTCCCCATAGCCCTGCAAATTTGACACTTCCAATGCTGTCCTGGCTGGCCTCCCACCTATCACCCTCATAGAAACATAGAAGATAGGAGCAGGAGTAGGCCATTCGGCCCCTCGAGCCTGCTCCGCCATTCGATGAGATCATGGCTGATCATCCAAACTCAGTACCCTGTACCTGCCTTCTCCCCATATCCCTTGATACCTTTAGCTTTAAGAAATATATCTAACTCATTCTTGAATATATTTAATAACTTGGCCTCAACTACCTTCTGTGGTAGTTGAACTCATCCAAAACTCTGCTGCCCATATCCTAACTCGCACCAAGTCCCATTCATCCATCACCCCTGTGCTCGCTGACCTATATTGGTTCCCTGTCCAGCAACGTCTTATTTTAAAATTCTCATCCTTTCTATTTTTCAAATTCCTCCATGGCATCACCCCTCCCCGTTTCTGTAACCACCTCCAGCCCTACAACCCTCCGCGATCTCTGCCCTCCTCCAATTCTGGCCTCTTGCACATTCCTGACTTTTAATCGCTCAACCATTGTCAGCTGTGCCTTCAGCTGCCTAGGCTCTAAACTCTGGATCTCCCTCTCTGAGTCTGAGCCCCCGGGCCCCCCTCTGAGCCCGGGCCCCTCTCTACCTTCCCTCACGCTCCTTAAACCCTCCCACTTTCACCAGTCCCTGTCCTAATATTTCTGTGGCTCGCAACGCTCCTGTAAAGAGCTTGGGACGTTTTACTACGTAAAAGGTGCTATATAAATACAAGTTGTTGAATTCAACCCATGCTGCTGAACAAACTCTGATTTTATAAGCGCAAGCAATATTCTTAGTTTTTAAAGAAAGAGCAAACTTTCATTTATATAGCACCTTTCAGGACGTCCCAAAGCGCTTCACAACCAATGAAGTGCTTTTGAAGTGTAGTCACCTGAAGATATTGGGGCAGGTGACTAAAAGCTTGGTTAAGGAGTTCTGTTTTGAGGAGGAAAGCGAGGCGGAGAGGCTTGGGGAGGGAATTCCACCAGTGGTGGTGCAAAGGGAGTGGGAGATGAACGAGAGTCCAGAATTCGAGCAACGCGGAGATCTTGGAGGGTTGTAGGGCAGGAGGAGGTTACATAGATGGGGGTGGGAGGTGCAAGTCCATGGAGGAATTTGAAGATGAGGATGAGAATTTTCAAATTGAGGCATTGGTGGACTGGGTGCCAATGTAGGTCAGTGAGCTGATGGGTGACCGGGACTTGGTGTGGGATCGGATACAGGCAGCAGAGTTTTGGATGAGCTGAAGTTTAGAGGGTGCCAGGTGGGAGGCTGGCCAGGGGAGCATTAGAATGGTTGAGTCTAGAGGTAACAAAGGCATGGATGTGGGTTTCAGCAGCGGCTAGGCTGAGGCAGGGGCAGAGACGGGCAATATTACGGAGGTGGAAGTAGGCGGTCTTTGTGTTAGAGGTGATGGGGTTGGAAGCTCAGCCACGGGTCAAATAAGATGCAGAGATTGTGAACAGTCTGGTTCAGCATGAGACTGGCCAGGGAGGGGGATGAAATTGGCGGCAAGGGATTCCGAAGAATTCAGAAATTACTACTGAATTCGGCACTAACTGTGCAACTTTGAAGTATATGGCAGTTCTTTTTGTTTCAAGTTTCCACGTTGAGTTAAAATCCTGTGATAGGTTTTGTACTCAGTTGGTGACACGTGTTCACCAAGAAAGGCGAGCAGCAATGTGGTAGGAACACTATCACCTCCAAGTCACACACCATCCTGACTTGGACGATTATTGCCGTTCCTCCATCGTGATTGGGTCAGAATCCTGGAACTCCCTACTTAACGCCATCATGGGAGCTCCATCGCTACAAGGGTTGGCTAATAAATGTGACCTTGCCAGCGACAGCTATGCTCGGAGAATAATTAAAAAAAAAAGGAAGCCAAGTTTATTCATTTTGTCATATGAATGACTGTAGATGCAGAACCAGTTGGGATTGATATTTCCACTGGGGGAGGGAGCCGGGAAGAGAAATTGCAGTGGCGTACAGATGTGAATATATCCCAATTAAAGAGGCAGTGTCCAGATTAATTTTGTGTTAAGAGCCTCCCTGGACATTTTGGTGATGACCACTTTTGCATGTCTCTCCAAGTGGCTCATTGACTTCTTTTCCTGAGGTTTGATGGAGACTGTTTTACGATCCATTTACCATTTAGTGTAGCGCCATAATTACTCCTCACTTCCTTGTTGAATTGTGATTCGTAAAGCTGCTAGAAAATGTGTGGGTTGGGCATTCCAGTGATGCCTTTCGGCTAAAGTTAAAACCTAAATTAAAGCAGCCACTCCTTTTTAAACTATAAATTAAAATGTTAATGCTAAATATGTGCCTATTAGATACTCAGTGTATCACTGTCTTGTTCTAACTGGTATGTTGCGTGTGCTATATCTAGACAGTAATTATCATCACAGTGCTTCCATATCTTTCAACTGGTGCTAAATTAGTGCCTGCCGGGCTCTTTCAAAGCAGGGACTCTTGGAATGGCGTAAAACGCTACTGTGTTGTGACTGGCCAAACGTGGGAAATCCTGCCTCTTCATTAGGAGCTGACCAGGAATTTGTCTCTACACCATTCCTCCGGAATTTGATCTTTTTAAAAAAAAAATTAATTATCGGGATGTGGGCGTTGCTGCCAACACTGGCATTTATTGCCCATCACTAGTTGCCCCGAGCAGGTGGTGGTGGTGGGCCGCCGCCTTCAACCGCTGCAGTGTAGAGATTTGATGCAACGAAGTGGCCTGCTCGACCATTTCAGAGGGCAGTTAAAAGCCAATCCCGTTGGTGTGGAACTGGAGTCACCTGTAGGCCAGACCGGGTAAAGACGGCAGGTTTCCTTCTCTAAATTCCATTTAGTGAACCAGTTGGGTTTTTTGACAATCCGATAGCTTCACGGTCACTTTTACTGATGCCAGCTTTTTAGTTCCAGATTTTTAAAAACTGAATTCAAATTCTCAAACTACCACGATAGAATTTGAACTCGTGTTCTCCAGATTATTATGCCTGGAAATTTCTGGGAAAAGACAGTCAGGTGGCATCTGTGGCGAGAGAAACCGAGGTGAGGTTTCAGGTCAGTGACCATTCAGACTTCCAGCATCCGCAGTATTTTGTTTTTGTATTATTATACCAGGCCTCCGGATTACTAGTTCAGGAACATGGTCACTACACTGCCGTATCCTCCTTGCGTCAAGGTTCCCAAGTATCATTGCAAAATGAACAACAATGTGGAAGAAAGCCAGTGAAGTATTTTTGAAGTGTAGTCACTGTTGTATTGTAGGAAACGTGGCGGCCAATATGCACACAGCAAGATCCCACAAACAGTATGAGATGACTGGGCAGTTAATCTGTTTTGGTTGCGTTTGTTGATGGCAGAATAATGACCCGGACACCTGGAGAACTTTCGAGTAGAAGTGTTGCGAGGTCTTTAACGACAGTCCCAACAGGCAGACAAGACCTTGCTTTGAAATCTCAGCAAAGGAATGCATGACTATGGCACTCCTTCAGTACTGCATTGGAACGTTGGCTTAGGTTATGTGGTCAAGTTCCTGGAGTGGAGCTACCAGTTGAGTCAAACTGGAATCGAGCCACATAGACTTGGGCTTGTCATGAATTGACTGACTGATCTCAGTGGGGATATGGTACCCCTCGGCTAGGGAGGACAAATATCAAGTGGGGCTCCTGGTCCTCATCCTAGTGGGTCATCAATATAAGATAGTCACTAATAAATTCAATAAGGAATTCGGGAGTAACTTCTTTACCCAGAGATGTTTAGAATGTGGAGCTCGCTACCACATGGAGTAGTTGAGGTGAATAGCGTAGATGCATTTAAGGAGAAGCTAGATAAGTACATGAGGGAGAAAGGAATAGAAGGACATGCAGATAGCGATAGATGAAGTAAGGTGGGAAGAGGCTAGTGTGGAGCATAAACACCAGCATGGATCTGTTGGGCCGAATGGCCTCTTTCCGTGCTGTTAATTCTATATCTGTGGATGCTGGGTGAGAAGAACATTGCACTCTGCTGTCATGTTCTTGATGAGATGGTCAAACGATACGCCAGTAGTCACAATTCACCACATGAAGAATGGCCACTTTACCTGGGGAGGAGTAGTGGTATCTGAGGAACCGTATCCGAAAGGCAGTCAAGTGTCTTCAGGACTGGGGCCAAGTGCAAGAAGAAAAGTTGTGGAAGGCATCACTTGATTGTCCTGCATAACCAAGGGCCCTCTGAACTTGGAACTGTTGAATATTGCAAAAACAGTACTGGGACCATCAAACAATTACAGCGGGTGTAGCTCAAAGTAGAAGGTTGCTGTTAGTATGTGTGCAAATCCATAACACCGAGTGTTCTTCAAAGTTAGGAAGAAGTAAATCTTGGGAGAGGGGCTATGACATGGATATATGCTGGGAATTGGGAAAAGGTCTGCAATCGGTGCCAATTGTTTTTTTTACTTTCACTATTCTATATACAGGAAACTTTCGTTTATCCGGCACCCAAATATCCGGAATTCTCGCTTAACCGGCAAAAATCATCCTCCGAAAACTCCTCTCAAATAACCGGCAATGTTGCCGAGTCGCAGTCGAGTCTCCGCGAACGCCGAGTGCTCCGAAAAATCCTCTCAAATAACCGGCAATGTTGCCGATCCCGAGTCCGCGAACGCCGATTTAGTCAGTAGGGGTACTTTTCAAAAGTGCCACTACTCGGCCTCCTGGCGCTGTCGCAAGTCCGAAACATTGCAGTAGCATGAGTAGATTCTCCCGTGCTGCTTGGAGTCTCTTTGTTAAAAATAGCCTCGGTAGATATAACTCTCTGTTATCCGGTACTTTCGATAAACCGGCACCACGCCGGTCCCGTCGATGCCGGATAAACGAAAGTTTCCTGTAATTCCATTGAGTTTCAGAATAATACCTTGTAGCGCACTCTCGTAAATCCTATTCTACAGTGCCTCTTCAGTTTCTCAATTCAACCCTTCTCCCCATTGTTTCTGTTTGTAGTCAGTGTGTTGTAGGTAATATTGAGGCTGTAGTGTAATCTAGTTTTTTTTGGCTAGCGTTTCCATTACACTTTCATGGTTTATAGATGTCTGAACCCCAAAGCTAAATCTAAATTTTATTTGCGGTTTATAAATCAATGACTGCAATGTTGTCTGAAGGTAAAGTTACAGCCTTTTACTGCATCCCATCTGTTAGTCTATATGTAGTAAGGCTCCCTTGGAGGCTGTTAGTAAATAGCTCAGCCCAGTGTGGGACTGAGCCATACAGACCTGCAAGTCTCTGTTGAATTTTGAGTCTGTTGCATTAGCTAATCTCGGCTAGATTGACGAGAAGGATACTACAATTGGCTTTAGCAAAATTGCTTAGGATCTCCACTTTCCATTTCGGCTGTGAGGACTTTGTTTGGAGGATTTTGCTGCCCGTATTCTAATTTGCATCAAGTCCCGTCCACCCGTTACCCCTATGCTTGCTGACCTACATTGGCTCCCGGTCCACCACCGCCTCAAACTTAAAACCCTCATCCACGTGTTCAAAGCCCTCCAGGGCCTTGCCGCTCCCTATCTCTGTAACCTACTCCAGCCCTCCAACAATTCTGGCCTCTTGTGCATCCCCCAATTTTATCGTCCTACCATTGGCAGCTGTGCCTTCAGCCGTCTCGGCCCTAAGGTCTGGAATTCCCTCCCTAAACCTCACTGCCTCTCTCTCTCCTCCTTTAAAACCTACCTCTTTGACCGAGCTGTGCTAATATCTGAATGGCTCGGTGTCTAATGTTGTTTGATCGCTCTTGTGAAGCGCCGTGGGACATTTTACTACATCAAAGACGCTATATAAATGCAAGTTGTTGTTAGAGACTAGGTTAGACTTAGCTGCGATGGCCCCTCACGATCACACATTGTTCCAACACACTGCAGAGTGAAGTATTGTAGGTGGGACTGTGCATTGCATAAATCAATGCCCAAGTGGGGGGAGGGGGGTATTATGAAAGCCATAATACTGGTACTATACTATCCCCGATTAATCTTTTGTGGAACAGAAGGCTGTTTGGCCCCATCAAGGCTCAATCCCTGTCGAGGCCCATTTCCTATCAGCAAGATTTGTACAGTTTGTGCTCTCGTCTGTTCACTGAATCTCCTGAGGCAGCTGCGTAGCCAGAGAGTAAACTTTCAAGGAGAGAAAATTCTCTTGAAATTTCTCCGACCCCAAAGGTTATTGCGAAACTCCAGAGATATCAGCATTGTGATATGTTCTGCATATTTCATCCTTGACAGATTGCGCCCCATCAGAAGAGGAACCATTCTTTCATGCCGTATTGAGTTGATATTAGTTGAGGTTCAAATCACCTTTTGGGGTGGGTATGGATGGAAAACACTTGCAAAACAACAGCAACAACATGCATTTCCATAGCGCCTTTCACAACGTCGGGACGTCCCAAAGTGCTTCACAGCCAATGAAGTACTTTTGAAGTGTAGTCATTATTGTAATGTAGCAAACACAGCAGCCAATTTGCGCACAGCAAATCCCACAAACAGCAATGTGGTCATGACCAGATAATCTGTTTTTCGTGATGTTGGTTCAGGGATAAATATTGGCCAGGAGAACTCTCCTGCTCTTTGCAATAGTACCACGGGATCTTTTACGTCCATTTGAGAAAACAGACTCTGTTTAATGTCGCATCCGAAAGCCGGCACCTCCGATAGTGCAGCGCTCCCTCAGTATTGCACTGGGAGGATCAGCCTAGATTTTGTGCTCAAGTCTGTGGAGTGGAACTTGATGGGTGCAATGACTTTTTCTCGTTCGTGCTTTCTTGCTATTATTTCTTGCTCTCTTTGCTCTCCAGGATGAAGTGGAGCTCCTGATTCGGAAGTGCTATCCAGCTGTTGCAAGGGATGGAGAAGTGATCAAGGTTCGGGACACTGTTTTATTGAAGTCAGGACCCAGGAAGAAGTCCATTCCTTACGTTGCCAAGGTTTCTGCACTCTGGGAGGACCCTACATCAGGTCAGCCAGTTGATTCAATGCAACGCAAAGCGGGGCCTACAAGGAGTCATCGTGCTGCTTTTTAGGACTTTGGAATCCATGCAGCATTTAACTATTCCAGATGTTGGCTAAATAGATGTTTGAATATCCTGTCTAGTTGGGTAACCCAGGGAGGGAGAGATCCAGTCCATTAAATGGGGAGGGGCGGGGGGGGGGTGGGGGTGTGGAGAAAAGAGAGAGAGAGATAGAGACCCAGCTTAGAGGCTGTCACTGGCCATAAGAAAATTATCTTTTTTAAAGGAAAGGATTAAGAAAACCTTTATTTGCATATATTGTGTGTATGTGTTCTCACTATAAAAAGATGAGGGGGTTCCCTTGAAAATCATGTGCTCTCCCCTCGGCGCAACTTCTCCCTTCTACATAGCCTCCTCTAATCCGTGCTGATGGCGGTGGAGTGGAAATGGATCCCTGCTTATCCCGAGATTATTTTTTAAAGTGGCATCCGTCCGATTGGTTCTTAAAGGGGCCAGGCCTGTGGGGATCTACTGTCGCGCAGCCTGCTGTGTAGGGGCGAGGTGGTTCTCTCCTACTGTGGAATTTGAAGTCTTGTTACCCCCGATGAGGAAATCCCCATCAGTGTAAAATCAACAAAGCGTGGAGTGGAGTTTCTCAGGGTGCCCTCGGCTAGTTCGGGCTGTCATCTCGTGTCTGTCTGGGGGGTGGGTCAACCACCTCTGCCTATGCAAGACAGCATTGCACTATTTTGGGGAGGGTGGAGAGAGAATCTATCCGGTTCATGTACGTATCTCCCTCTCGAGTCCACGCTTTAGATTCTTGCAAAGCTAAGAAACAGCCTTCTGTTTTGCTAATGTGACGGGAGAGTCAGGAGCTCTCCATAATTGACGATGTTTCTCCAATACTTCAGCCGTTTAGTGGTGGCTGGGGGACTTTGAAATGACGTTTATTGCTTGGGAGGGTTATTGTACTTGTAATAAGATGTCAGGGGAGTTGTGCGAGGCAGATGGCCTGTGAAATATCACAGTGATTGATGACAATCGGTGACGGGCCAGCAGAGAGGAGACCGCACCTCCCCCTTTTCGTTCTGTTAGTGCAGCGACACAGCGTGTTGTGGAGATTTGGTTACTGCCCGATAGACCGCATTACTCAGCAGATTCATCGTCCGTCCGTTTCTCCCCTCCGCCCGATTCTTCAATTGGATCACCAACAGCACCTGCTGCCGAAAGCTGGAGATTTGCCAGCCGCTTTAGCTCTGGTTTGGGTCCGATTCCAAGGGCCTGGCATCGTGAGCCCAATCCCAGCAATTACACGACTTAAATCCAGTTCCCAGTTTCTCCCGGGTCTATGGTCCTGACGTTACGACAGTGTACAGTAATGTAAGACGACAGGAATGGGTTCAGGAATTCCAGTCTCCTGTGATAGTATAAAGGCAATGTGCTGCACCGTTGTCATCGAATCCTACAACACAGAAGGTGGCCGTTCAGCCCATTGAGCCTGTACCGGCTCTTTAAAGGAGCTAGTCAATCAGACCCACTCCCCTGCTCTTTCCCCATAGCCCTGCAAATTTCTCCTGTTTTAAAGTATATATCCAATTCCCTTTCGTAAGTTACTATTGAATCTGCTTCCATAGTCCTTTCAGGCAGTGCATTTCAGATCATAACAGCTCACTCCCCCCTGGATTGCTAAACCCGGGATTGGCTTTCATTGAGCGAGACTCAGATAGTTGACAGATCTGCAATTGCTTCAATAGTTTGAGGCTTAGTCGTAAATATTTCACGCATCTGGCACTTGTGATGTTAAGTGGTACTCTCTGCTGTTCAATTGGTAACATTAAGCACTTGTTACGAAGGGCCTTGTAAATCACCTAAGTCGTCTCTCGGGACCCAGCCAGGCAGTGGGGAAGCTGCTGGACCCAGCCTTTGCATAGAATTACAGAGAACTTACAGCACAAACAGGCCACATGGGCCTCCTCACACCTTACTTCATCTCACTCCATCAGCATAGCCTTCTATTCCTTTCTCCCTCGTGTGTTTATCTAGCTTCCCCTTAAATGTATCTCTGCTAGTCGCCTCAACTACTCCTTGTGGCAGCAAGTTCATCATTCTAACCACTCTCTGGGTAAAGAAGTTTCTCCTGAACTCCTTATTGGATTTATCAGTGACTGTATTGTATTTATGACCCCTAGTTTTGAACTCCCCACAAGTGGAAACAACTTCTCTACGCCTACCCTATCAAACCCCTTCATAATTTTAAAGACCTCTCTCGGCCTTGGCCTTCTCTTCTGAAGAAAAGAGCCCCAGCCTGTTCAGTCTTTCCTGCAGCACCAGACCCCTTTACTCCGACTTTGTTCTCTGTGTGAACTGCTCGAAGAAGTCTCTTGACGAGCTATTACACGAAGAGATGAGCATCCAGTGGTGAACTTCGTGCTTGTCCCTCCATCGGATTACGTTTGTAAGTCTAAACGACACGCACTGCTTCGTTGCGGCTGCCGTGAACACCCCTTTTTTTTTCAGTGCGTCTTCCACTGCACTCGTTGCCTCCCGTTCTGAATCTGCCGACATATATGGAGCTGGTTTAGTGTGCTCCGTGGCAAAGTCGGCGAAGTGAGCTCCCATATTCCTAATTGGCTCAGAGTGTGGCGGCGGGTGAGCTTTGACCTCCGCTGTCAACGAGCTTTTCAACTATGGAGGGGGCTTCACATCCAAGTTGATCTCAGCCTTACCTCACCACCTAACATGGGACATGCTGTTACTGGCCAGAAGCAGGGTACAATGGCTGTCCTGTTCTCTCTCTCCCTCTCCTCCCTCCCCCTACTTGCTATCCAAGGTCAAGAGACTCTACCTATGTGGATTTCTCAGTAACTTGTTTCCAAAAATTCTTACACATTCAAAAGGGAATTGGATAAATATGTGGGAATTGGAAATATCTGAGAAGGAAAAAAAATTGCAGGGCTATGGAGAAAGAGTAAATGGAGTGGAACTAATTGGGTAGCTCTTTCAGGCATGGTGGGCCCAATGGTCTCCTGTGCTGTAGGATTCTATGGTTATTGACTTCCATGTGTGTCAGACATGTGGCTGACAAATTTAAAGCCCTCGGAGATACCCAGGCCAAATGCAGATAGACCCAATTCCCTGGTTGAAATCTTCTCCATTCCCGACCTTGTATCTTGCTGATGTAGAGGGCTCAGTACCCCACCCACACAGTACATTTTCAGACTGAACCAGCAGGGAGAGATTTTCCATTATAAAATTAATCACTTGCTTTCAATATTTTTTTGCCAGACTTTCTATAAATCTTGACAGCAGTCATTTGAGACAGGATTCTGCTTCTGGCTGGCAGATATCAATTATAAATACGTCGATAGAGGCCTTTCTGCTGCTTAGCTATCTGGAGCCTGTGTGTAACCTGTGTCTGGAGAGGGAGCAGGTGATTAATGCGCCCTAGTGCCTCGGTATATGAATCAGGCACCAAGTGCTAATTACACCTGTCTGGTTTAGTCGGACGTTGGTGCTGTCAGCTCCCAACATGCAGGTCTCATTCAGCCCAGTGAACTTGCTGCTGAGAAGAACCAATTCTCTGTAGTGTCAGCTGTGGCTCAGTGGTAGCACTGTCACCTCTGACTCGGAAGGTCGTGGGTTCAAGTTCCCCTCCAGAGACTTTAACACATAATCCAGGCTGACACTCCCGGTGCAGTACTGAGGGAGTGTTGCACGGTCAGGGGTGACTACTTCTGGTGGATGTAAAAGATCCCATGGCACTATTTCAAAGAAGAGCAGGGGAGTTCTACCCGGTGTCCTGGCCAATATTTATCCCTCAATCAACATAATTAAAACAGATTATCTGAGCATTATATCATTGCTGTTTGTGGGAGCTTGCTCAAATTGCCTGCTGCATTTCCTACATTACGACAGTGACTACACTGCAAAAGAACTTCATTGGCTGTAACGTGTTTTGGACTGTCCTGAGGTCATGAAAGGTGCTATAGAAATGTAAGTCTCTTTAGTGAATCCAGCCTGTCGACTAGAGTTGCTGCTGGCTGAGAGAAACCCACACGTCTGGAGCCAGTGTGGTCCCGATCCCACTAAAAGAAGGGATATAGCGTCTATCTCAACCGTAGGACATCCCAAAGCACTTTTGAGGCATAGTCGCTGTTGTAATGTAGGAAAAGAGGCAGCCAATTTGCACACAACAAGATCCCACAAACAGTAATGTGATAATGATCTGTTTGTTATGTTTGTTAAGGGATCAATATTGGCCAGGACACTGGGGAGAACTTCCCTGCGCTTCTTAGAAATAGTGCCATTGGATCTTTTATGTCAGCCTGAGAGGGCAGGTGCCAGGGTCAAGGATGTCACTGAACGGCTGCAGGGGGAGGGCGAACAGTCAGAGGTCGTGGTTCACATTGGTACCAACGACATGGGTAGAAAGAGGGATGAGTTCCTGCAACAAGAATTTCGGGAGCTAGGTAGCAGATTAAAAAGCAGGACCTCAAAGGTTGTAATCTCTGGATTACTCCCGGTGCCACGTGCTAGTGAGTATAGGAATAGGAGGATAGAGCAGATGAATGCATGGCTAAAGAGTTGGTGCAGGAGGGAGGGCTTTAGTTTCCTGGATCACTGGGTCTGTTTCTGGGGAAGGTGGGACCTGTACAAGTCGGACGGGTTGCACCTGAACCGGAACGGGACCAACATCTTTGCGAGTTCTGACGAAGGGTCATCGACCTGAAACGTTAACTCTCTTTCTCTCTTCACAGATGCTGCCTGACCTGCTGAGTGTCTCCAGCATTTTCTGTTTTTATATCTTTGTGGGGAGGTTTGCTAGTGCTGTTGGGGGGGTTTAAAATAACATGGCAGGGGGATGGGATATGGAGTGGAGCTATAGTAGGGGGTGATGCACAGTCAACTATAGAGGAAAAAACAAGTCAGCCTGAAAGGCAGAGCAAATATGTAACGGCACAAGGGAGTATGGCAAGGCTAGATGGCATTCATTTTAATGCAAGGAGTCTTGCGAGTAAGGTAGATGAATTGAAGGTGTTGATGAACACATGGGAGTATGATATTGTTGCTATCACAGAGACATGGTTGAAGGAGGGGCAGGACTGGCAGCTCAATATTCCGGGGTATAGAATCTTCAGGCGAGACAGAGGGGGGTGTAAAAGAAGAGGGGGTGTCGCAATATTAATCAAGGAGTCAATTACTGCTGTAAGGAGGGATGATATCTTAGCAGGTTCCTCTAATGAGGCCATATGGGTAGCACTTAAAAACAAAAAGGGGGCAAGCACTTTGCTAGGAGTGTACTATAGGCCCCCAAACAGTCAGGGGGAGATAGAGGAACAGATATGTAGGCAAATCTCAGAAGTGTAGAAATAATAGGGTAATAATAGTAGGGGATTTCAACTTCCCCAATATTAACTGGGATTGTCAGAGTGTGAAAGGCTTAGAGGGTGTGGAATTCTTAAAGTACATCCAGGAGAGCTTTTTGAGCCAGCATGTAGAAAGTCCTACAAGAGAGGGGGCGGTACTGGACCTAATTCTAGGGAATGTAGCCGGGCAAGTGGTAGAAGTGTCAGTAGGAGAGCATTTTGGTGACAGTGACCATAATTCGGTGAGATTTAAGGTAGTCCTGGAAAAGGACAAAGATGGACCGGAAATAAAGGTTCTAAATTGGGGGAAGGCCGATTTTAATATGATGAGGCAGGATCTGGCCAAAGTGGACTGAGATCAGCGACTTGTAGGAAAATCCACATCAGAGCAGTGGGAGTCATTCAGAAAGGAAATAGAGAGAGTACAGCGCCAACATGTTCCCGTAAAGGTCAAGGGTGGGACAAACAAGTCCAGGGAACCCTGGATATCAAGGGATATACAAGAATGGATTAGGAAAAAAAGGGAGGATTTTGGCAGATACAAAGGACTAAAAACAGTGGAAGCCCGAGAGGAGTATAGAAAGTGCAGGGGGGTACTTTAAAAAAAAAAAAAAAAGAAATTAGGAGAGCGAAGAGGGAGCATGAAAAAACACTGATGGGCAAAATAAAGGAAAATCCCATGGTGTTTTATAAGTATATTAAGGGCAAGAGGATAACCAGGGAAAGAGTAGTGCCCATTAGGGACCAAAGTGGCAATCTGTGTGTAGAGCCGGAAGATGTAGGTGAGGTTTTAAATGAATATTTTGCATCTGTGTTCACGATGGAGAAGGACGATGTAGGCATAGAAATCAGGCAGGGGGACTGTGATATACTTGAACAAATTAGCATTGAGAGGGAGGAGGTACTAGCGGTTTTAGCGGGCTTAAAAGTGGATAAATCCCCAGGCCCAGTCGAGATGTATCTCAGGCTGCTGTGTGAGGCAAGGGAGGAGATTGCAGGGGCTGACGCACATTTTCAGAACCTCTCTGGCCACAAGGGAGGTACTAGAGGACAGCTATCGTAGTACCATTATTCAAGAAGGGTAGTAGGGATAAACCAGGGAATTACAGGCCAGTGAGCCTAACATCAGTGGTAGGGAAATTATTGGAAAAAATTCTGAGGGACAGAATTAGTCTCCACTTGGAGAGGCAGGGATTAATCAGGAATAGTCAGCATGGCTTTGTCGGGGAGATCATGTCTGACCAATTTGATTGAATTTTTTGAGGGGGTGACCAGGTGTGTGGATGAGGGTAGTGCAGTTGATGTAGTCTACATGGACTTCAGTAAGGCTTTTGACAAAGTCCCACATGGGAGACTAGTCAAGAAGGTAAGAGCCCATGGGATCCAAGGCAATTTGGCACATTGGATCCAAAATTGGCTTAGTGGCAGGAGGCAGAGGGTGATGGTCGAAGGTTGTTTTTGTGACTGGAAGCCTGTGTCCAGTGGTGTACCGCAGGGATCGGTGCTGGGTCCCTTGCTGTTTGTAGTGTACATTAATGATTTAGATATGAATGTAGGAGGTATGATCAGTAAGTTCGCAGATGACACGAAAATTGGTGGGGTGGTAAATAGCGAGGAGGGAAGCCTCAGGCTACAGGACGATATAGACTGGTTAGTCAGATGGGCAGAACTGTGGCAAATGGAATTTAACTCTGAAAAGTGTGAAGTGATGCATTTTGGGAGGACTAACAAGGCAAGGGAATACACAATGAATGGTAGGATCCTAGGAAGGACAGAGGATCAGAGGGACCTTGGTGTGCATGTACATAGATCCCTGAAGGCAGCAGGACAGGTAGATAAGGTGGTTAAAAAGGCATATGGGATACTTGCCTTCATTAGCTGAAGCATAGAATATAAGAGCAGGGAGGTTATGATGGAGCTGTACAAAATGCTAGTTAGGCCACAGCTGGAATACTGTGTGCAGTTCTGGTCGCCACACTATAGGAAGGATGTGATTGCATTGGAGAGGGCGCAGAGGAGATTCACCAGGATGTTACCTGGCTGCAGCGCTTCAGCTATGAAGAGAGACTGGACAGGCTGGGGTTGTTTTCCTTAGAGCAGAGAAGGCTGAGGGGGGACCTGATTGAGGTGTACAAAATTATGAGGGGCATAGATAGGATAGATAAAAGGAACTTTTCCCCTTAGTTAGAGGGGTCAATAACCAGGGGGCATAGTTTCAAGGTAAGGGTCAGGAGGTTTAGAGGGGATTTGAGGAAAAACTTTTTCACCCAGAGGGTGGTTGGAATCTGGAACTCACTGCCTGAAAGGATGGTAGAGGCAGGAACCCTCACAACATACAAGAAGCATTTAGATGAGCACTTGAAACACCATAGCATACAGGGCTACGGACCAAGTGCTGGAAAATGGGATTAGAATAGATAGGGCTTGATGGCCGGCGCGGACACGATTGGCCCAAGGGCCTCTTTCTGTGCTGTATAACTCTGACTAACGTCTCATCCAAAAGACAGCACCTTTGACAATGCAGCACTCCCTCCACGCTGCCCTGGAGTGTTGGCCTAGATTATGGGCTCAGAGTGGGAGTGCTACCCACTGAGCCACAGCTCTTATTGGAAGAGAAAGCACCCGGGAAGCTCCAGAGTTTTGTTCCTACCGATGGATTCGTTTTGGGCCTTGCACCAAATGGCTCGTTAACTCCCTAGAGACCAGGTGATCTTTCAGTCTATCTTTCAGACAAGTCTGGTTTGCTGGTCTGATTGGTCTCTTTGAATGAAGGGCAAGGGGAGTATTTCTGTTGAACAGTGTCACAACATATTGTGTCCACACTGTTCTTTTCCATCATCTTACTTGGCCATGTGTTCCCACTTGCACCCCCCTCCTGAAGATATGTCAGTAAGGAAGCTCATGGCATCAATCACAGGAGTGCATCTGAAGTTAATTGGATGTGTTTATGACAAAACATGAGATGGATCTAGAGCTGAAGGATATGTTCGCTGTACTGCATGGAATGGATTAAGTGTTTATGCACGCGTCTGGCACAGGTTGTGGAACAGATATGAAGCAAATGTAATTAGTGTAACTGTCATAATCCATAGAATAGATTACAAATAAGAGATGCATCTGTCACAAAACCTGGAATGGATTACAAGTAGGGGAGTGGATGTCTACCACAAACGATGTAACAAATTTGTATTGCAAAATATGGAATGGATTACAAGTGGGGGAGTGGATCTCTACCACAAATTTAAATGAATTTGTATCAGAAAACCGTGGACTATGCCTACACTACAATGCTATGACAACCTTGCTTGGAGAGGCATGTCTTGTACAAAGCTGTGTATTTGGTTTAATTTGTTGTCTTCGAAGATTTCCGCTTAATCTAATTGCAAAGGTCGTGGCCAAGCGTCAACGTGTGATTACTATCGTGTGAATCAGTAGACTTTTTTTTACGGGTTTTACTGAGTACCTAATGTTGGTTGTTCGGTGAGTGAATAAGTGACCGTATCGTCTTCCGACTAACCATGGGCCGACTGGTCCTGAGTTGACTAGATGGGCTGCTGCTCACCAGCTTTATAAAATGGCCTCTCAATCGACAACACTTATCAGTGTACAAAGGTGATCTCCCTCAACAATGGTATCTGTTACTCATTTTCTATCTTCAAAAATGCAATTAGCCACATCTGGATTCCCAATAGCCACTGCCCTAAGGGATTTCCCTTCTCTCTTCACTTTCTCCCGCCCCCCCCCCCCACACACGCACAAGAAACAGTATCAGGGCTCTGAACCTGGGACCTTCCTGATCTGTGCAGTTTAGATGCTCCACAAATACATTTCTGCACAGTAGAGTTATGAGTTGCTAGGATACGGGCAGCAGAGTTTACTAACTTGCACTAAGTCCAGTTCACCCATCACCCTTGTGCTCACTGACCTATATTGGCTCCCGCTCCGGCAACGCCTCAAGTTAATTCTCATCCTCGTGTTCAGATCCCTGCATGGCCTCGTCCCTCCCCATCTCTGTAACCTCCTCCAACCCTCCCAGATCTCTGCGTTCCTCCAACTCTGGCCCCTTGTGCATCTCAGATTTCCTTTCCCCCACCATTGGCGACTGTGCCTGCAGCTGTTTCGGCCCTAAGCTCTGAAATTCCCTCCCGAGATCTCTCCATCAGTCTACCTATCACTCCTCCTTGAAGACTCTACTTCACCCAAGCTTTTGGTCCCGTGTCCTAATATCTTTGTGGCTCGGTGTTAAATTTTGTTAACGCTCCTGTGAAGCACCTTGGGACGTTTTACTATGTTAAAGGTGCTATATAAATCCAAGTTGTACAGGTCAATGGGAGTGGCAATGCTGGCTTTTAAAAAAAAACTCCTTCATAGCCTTGGGGCCCAGGCTGTTTCTGAAATGCCAGCTGTTACACTCAGCTGAGATCAACACATGCCATGAATTGTAGATGCAGTTATGATGTATTAATTCATGAAATATAGCAAGTGGTGCAGAAACTGTGTGCCATGTATTTGAGAGACGATGAAACAGCTATTGCAGTGTATCGGCACGGGGACTGATTCCTGAGAGTTGCTCCCTATCCAGTTGTAGCCAAACAATCTTTTACAATGGCTTCTATTCCCACCCCCACTCCGTTACCTCAAACCCACCTGACCCCCTGCTATTTCTTATCTACACGCTGCCCCTCACGACATCATTCGAAGACATGACATCACTCTCCACATGTAAGCTGCCGATACCCACCTCTGCCTCACCACCACCTCTTTCGACCCCTCCACTGACTCTGTTGTCAGACTGCTTGTATCAGACATCTGGTCCTGGATGAGCTACAGTTTCCTCCAATTAAATATCGGGAAGCCATTCTCTTGGGTCCTTGCCACAAGTTCAGTTCCCCATCCTGGCCACTGTCTCAGGCTGAACCAGACTGTTCACAGCATCCTATTTCTGAGCTTCTGACTTCATATCCTCTCCGTCACTAAGACCGCCTACTTCCACCTCCATAATATCCGCCATTGCCGCTCCTGCCTCAGCCCATCTGCTACCGAAAGTCTCATCCATGTTTTTGTTAGCTCCAGAATCAACTATTCCAATGCTCTCCTGGCTGGTCTTTCATCTTCCACCCTCCATAAACATAAGCTCATCCAAAACTCTGCTGCCTGTGTCCTAACTCTCACCAAGTCCTGTGCTCGATGACCTACATTGGCTCCCAGTCCAGCAATGTCTCTTTTTAAAAGTTTGTCATCCATGTGTTCCAAGTCCCTCCATGGCCTTGCTGCTCCCTATCTCTGTAACCTCCTCCAACCCTTGGAGAACTCTGCGCTCCTCCAATTCTGACCTCCACTCCCTTCGCCTCACTATTGGAGGGCGGGCCTCTTTCCGTGTCGGCTCTGAGCTGTGGAACTCACTCCCTAAAACTTTCCACCTCCCTCTCCTTTAAGACCTGCCTTTAAAATCTGCTACTTTGACCAAGCTTTTGCTTACGTGTTGTAATGTCGCCTCCTTTGGCTCAGTGTCAGTTTATGTCTGCTTACGCTTCTGTGAAGCTCCTTGGGGCCTTTTACTACGTTAAAGGCATTGTATAAATGCAAGTTGTTGCAGTATATTGGCATAGGGACTGATTCTCGGGAGCAGACGATGCAAAAGATGTGTTTGAAAATAGTAGTGAAAGAACGGAGTGGTGAACAAAATTGCACACAGTAAACCTTCATATGCACCGTCTAAATGGGATGGCGGGCTATCTGTGGCTGGGAGTCTTCACGTAAGTGTTTCCTCCAGCCCCATGGCTGTGAGATGATCTTGATCTTCACACTCCCTTGCAGTGTTAGCCGGTTCTTTAGCTTCGTCTACGCAGAGGGATGGATCTGAATAAATCTAACTTGGGGAATTTCAGGTGATTGCTGCACCCAGCACTGCAGTGAGAGCCCTGGAAGGGTGTAACTTTGTCAAGTAATAGTATTTTAGGACTTCCTGCAATCTTTTCTTCTAAATCTTCCCCGCCCCCATGGCTCAAAGAAGGATAACTTCTCTCTCTGCGAGGTCAGGAAGTGATGGGCTGTCTTTGGCCTGGTGTTATTAGGAGTGCTGGGACAATCTCGGACTACTACTGTAGGTAGCCCTTCCACTTCGACTGTTTTCCACATGTCTGTTCTCAAGATTGTTTATTTTTGAGTGTTTTATGTCGATTATAGTTTTACTAACGGCTCCTCCACGTTTTGCTGTTTTATTGTTTACATAAACGAGTAATTCCTGTCCACACTGAACGGAGCACTGAGATAAACGAGTAATTCCTGTCCACACACTGAACGGAGCACTGAGATAAACGAGTAATTCCTGTCCACACACTGAACGGAGCACTGAGATAAACGAGTAATTCCTGTCCACACACTGAACGGAGCACTGAGATAAACGAGTAATTCCTGTCCACACACTGAACGGAGCACTGAGATAAACGAGTAATTCCTGTCCACACATTGAACGGAGCACTGAGCACGTGGTCTTCCATATCCTGAGCCAGTGTTCCCTCCAATTGTTTTTTGGGCCATGCAGCCCCTTCAAAAATCCGCGCAGGCGCGGTTCTTGCATTTGAAATCCGGTGAACCGGCTACGTAGGAGCTTTAGAGGCTGCGCAGCTTGAAGGGAACATTGTCCTGAGCCCAATATTGTCATGACCATACCCTGCGAAGAGAGCTGAGCTTATAAAGACAATGTACTTTTTAAATGAATGCCGGGCAGCGATGCAAGCTAACCTCCCGAGTTAAAGCAGAGGGAATGGGGAGTCATTCAGGCTAAAGGCTGACCTCCCGAGTTAATGATGCGGAGATGCCGGTGTTGGACTGGGGTGGACAAAAATGAGAAGTCGCACAACACCAGGTTATAGTCCAACAGGGAATGGGGAGTCATTCAGGCTAAAGGCTAACCTCCTGAGTTAAACGCATTGCAGATTTTAAGTGTTATTACGGTTTTGACTAAATGGTGTTCAACTGCATGATCTTTGTAAAGCTGAAGATGGCTGTTGACGGTTGCTCCAGCACTCCAGCTAGTTTCTCCCTCCTCCTGTCGTGAGCTCTATCAACATCTGGGTGACCCCTTGCCCTCTATGAACATCTGGGTGACCTCTTCCCTCCCTTCACATTGTGCTATGTCATTGCTAGTCTCTTCTGCAAAGGTTACTGGAGTAGCTTAATGGAAGAGCTAAAAAGGACACTGCATGCACAAAATATCGAGGTTTTAAATATTCTTCTGCCATTGTGATTGTGTGTGGACGCTTTTTGCCTTGATTAGCGTGGCTTCTAATTGAGATGGATTACATTTGTTTGCCTGTTTTTTTTTATTCATTCCCGGGATATGGGCGTCACTGACGAGGCCGGCATTTAGTTGTCCTGAGAAGGTGGTGGTGGGCTGTCTTCTTGAACCACTGCAATGTAGAGGTTTAATACAAGTGAATGGCTTGCTTGGCCATTTCAGAGGGCAGTTAAGAGTCAACCACGTTGGTGTAGGACTGGAGTCACATATAGGCCAGACTTGGGTAATGACGGCAGGTTTCCTTCCCTAAAGGACATCAGTGAACCAGTTGGGTTTTTATGGCAATCCGACAGCTTCACGGTCACTTTTACTGGTACCAGCTTTTTATTTTAAACTGAATTCAAATTCTCAAACTGCCATGGTGGGATTTGAACTGGCGTTCTCTGGATTACTAGCCCACTACGCTACCGTACCCGGCCAGACCAGACCAGTCCAGCCAATTGCAGAGAAGCCCAGCGATTCTCTGGGGCCAGCTGAAGTTGCTAAAAGCATTGTGCAAGGTTGAGTGGTTACTGGGGGCCTTGGTCTGAGCCCACACTCACTAAAGTGTTGCTTTCTTCCTGTAGGGGAACTCATGATGAGCCTTTACTGGTACTACAGGCCTGAGCACATCCAGGGAGGCAGAAATCCCAGCATTCACTGTGAGGTGAGCATCAGCAACCTTCCCTACAGAGTCTGTAGACGTTCCGTTCTAAATCCTCTCTCTCTGCCTCTTGCTCTGTGCCTCTGCTGCCCTATACTGGCCTCTTGCCCTGCTCCTATATCTTCCTGCCCTCTGCCTCTTGCTGTATTAGCCTCTCACCAGCACCTGTCTCTTGCGTGTATAGATATATATATATATATGTGTGTGTGTGTGCGTGCATTTTATTTATATATATCATTGTCTTGGCTTTTAATGGTCATTGGTGCTTTTTTCATTCTATTGAGACTGTTTTCGATGTATAATGAAACAGGTAGAAGGTGAAAGATTGTATGTTGAACCTGAATTGGGTGATGCTATCACGTGCTCTATCACATCTTGAAGTACTTCACGTGTAATGAATTATTGAAGTGTTGTGGGCCAAGGCAGTAACCATTTGAGTACAGCAGGATCCCAAAAATGACAATGCAATGATTGACGGGTTGATCTAGTTTTGGTGCTGTTGTTCATGGGCACTGGGCGAACACCCTGCTCGTCTTAAAGTAGTGCCAGCCAATCTGAATCAGAGCAAAGTGTGAAAGACCCAATTCAATGCCCTGCTCGAAGAAAGGCACCGCTAACGATACAGCATTTCCTGGAGTGGAACTTAAACACTCAAACTTATGATTGGAGTGGAGGGGGGGGGGTGGGGGATTGCTGATGATGAGCGCTACCAAACTGAGCAACACATTCTATCTATCTCGCAGCTCACTGTGTCAAGTGGCTCCCTTGAGTAAGTTACAACCTCGTTCCGCCAATAGGTTTTACGGTATGGTTATCTGAAGGATAATAACGGTATTGGGAGCCGAGGTTGGGGCTGCCTAGGAGGGGGAGTGTTTCTTGGCTCGCAGTGGTTGCCCACAATTCAGGACAAAGCCAGGCGTGGATGCGAGTTAAAGCACGTCAGATAGTCGGATCTGTAAAGAGTTCTGTATCTGATTTTAAATAACTGCGGAAGAAAACCCTGACTTTCCAGGGCAAATAAAATGAGATCCGTTTACTTGAAATACAGAATGGGAACTGACCTCTCCCTCCCTCGCTTCACCCCTCCTCCTCTGCTGAGAGGGAAAGATGTTGTCATTTTCATCCGTGGGACATGATGAGTGGCACTAGTCATTCTACAGCAGCTTGTTTAGATCCAGGTGACTGTGGGCCAGGGTTGAGCATGGTGACGGGTATCTCGGAGTCATGGTGATGTGCTGCAGTAATGGACTGGAGTACTGAAGAGGCTAGTGCTTTTTGTTGTGCAGGGTTTTTTTTTTAAAGTTATGTCTCTTCTCTTCCGCAGAATGAAATCTTTGCTTCTCGGCACCAGGATGAGAACAGTGTGGCCTGCATTGAGGAGAAATGCTACGTGCTGACCTTCTCGGAGTACTGCAGGTGAGTGACTCCAGGCTTTCCAGCTCCATGGTAAGGGGAATGGGACACCCTTTCGTAGAGGGGGAGTCCAAAACTAGAAGTCATTAATATAAGGTAGTCAATCCAATAAGGAATTCGGGAGAAACCAGAGTGTGATTAGAAAGTGGAACTCGCTACCACATGGCGTTGTTGAGGCGAATAGGATAGATACATTGAAGGGAAAGTTAGATAAATGCATGAGGGAGAAAGAAATATAGGAGAAAGTGAAATGGAACAAGAGAAAGGCATCGAGAATGGAAAGGCGGCAGAGAATCAATAGCAGGAAGGTGACCAGTAATCGAAGATAGAGGGATGAGCAGATGGATCCAAACTGTAATGGAGGTCTGATGGGTAGTCGGGTGGGCAGTTTTGTCATTTATCTTTTCAGTCTGTTCCCAGTTACACTTTTACATAGCAACAGGAGTAGGCCATTCAGCCCCTCGAGCCTGCTCCACCATTCAATTATCATGGCTGATCTGTATCTCCACTCCACATCCCTTGATACCTAACAAAAACCTATCGCTCTCAGTCTTGAAAGCTCCAATTGCCCAGCCTGCGCAGCCTTTTGGGGGAGAGTGTTCCAGATTTCCATTATCGTTTGTGTGGATGAAGTGCTTCCTGATTTTTGCTCCTGAGCAGCCTGGTTCTAATTCTAAGATTCTGTCTCCTTGTTCCTCATTCCTTCACCAGAGGAAATAGTTTCTCCATATCTACCCTATCGAATCTTTTTTTATCATATTTTAAACACCTGGATCAGATCACCCCTCAAGCTTCTAAAACCAATGTTCCCGTTAACTGCGCTGCGCTCTGGAGGTTCTGCGCAGGCCAGTCACCAACGTTTGAATGGAAAAATGGCGCATGCGTGGAAATTTGAATGGGCCGCGCACCCAAAAAAAGTTAGAGGGAGCATTGTATGCAACCTGTCCTCATAAGTGTCAGCTGTGACTCAGTGGGTAGCACTCTCACCTGAGTCAGAAGGTTGTGGGTTCAAGTCCCACTCAGAGACTTGAGCACAAAAATCTAGGCTGACACTCCAGTGCATTGCTGAGGGAGTGCTGCACTGTCGGAGGTGCCGTCTTTCGGATGGAACGTTAAACCGAGGCCCCGTCTGCGCTCTCGGGTGGACGTAAAAGATCCCACGGCACTATTTCGAAGAAGAGCAGGGGAGTTATCCCCGGTGTTCTGGCCAAAATTTATCCCTCAATCAACATCACTTTTTAAAAAGAAAAACAGATTATCTGGTCATTATCACATTGCTGTTTGTGGGAGCTTGCTGTGCGCAAATTGGCTGCCACGTTTCCCACATTACAACAATGACTACACTTCAAAAGTACTTCATTGGCTCTACAATGCTTTGGGACGTCCGATGGTTGTGGGTAACACGGTGGTATAGTGGTTAGCACTGTTGCCTCACAGTGCTAGGGACCCGGGTTCGAATCCGGCCTCGGGTGACTGTCTGTGTGGAGTTTGCACATTCTCCCCGTGTCTGCGTGGGTTTCCTCCCACAGTCCAAAGATGTGCGGGTTAGGTTGATTTGGCTATGATAAATTGACCCTTAGTGTTAGGGGGGATTAAATAAGTGGGGTTACGGGGATAGGGTGGGATATGTGTCGGTGCAGGCTCGATGGGCCAAAATGGCCTCTATCTGCACTGTGGGGATTCTGTGATTCTGTGAAAGGCGCTATATAAATGCAAGTCTTTCCTCCTTTTTATAATTTAAGCCCCGGTATAATTCTGGTAAATCTGAGCTGTACCTGCTCCAAGGCCAATATATCTTCGAGTTCCGGTGTCCAAAGACTGACGGCAGTACTCCAGATGGGGTCTGACCGAGGCTCCGTACAGCTGAAGCATCACATCCTCCCCTTTGTATTCCAACCCCTTTGAGGTTATTGAATGGCGGAGCGGGGCCGATTGGCCTACTCCTGCTCCTATTTCTTATGTTCTTATGAGATATATTGAAAGGAAATTGTTTTTTTCTCTGACGGCACTGCAAAGTATCCCTAGCAGTCGGAGACCCCAGTGAAACATAGGCCAGCTCTAGTGAGGGATGTGTGTGGGTGCTGGTGTAAATAACCCTATCTGCTTATATAACTCTGCCTCCATTCTCATTCTTGTTCCCTCCGGTGCTCTTCCGCAGATTCTGTGCCTTGGCGAAGTGGCGAGAGGAGGGGACCCCTGATCACAGGCCGGTGGTCCCTCCCTCCGAAGAATACTCCACTCCTTCCCATCGCAAGGTCCCGGAAAACACGGACCCGGATCTGGTCTTCATTTGCAGACACGTGTATGACTTTCGCCACGGACGAACTCTGAAAAACCCGCAATAGTTTATAGCACTTCCCAGATTCTAAGGGAACTCAGGCTTAGAAAACAAACACGACAAAAAAAAAAACAGAATTGATGGATTTTGACTGGAGGTATAATTCCACACAAGCTTCCTGGTGGACAACAGACACTCTTGCCTTTGCCTTATGTACATAGATTAGAGGAATTTTTAAGACCTGTTCAATCACGCTGACTGGATACCAAAGGACAGTGACCGATCCGAAAACTGGCTCCTGGAAAACAGCGCTGGTTTCTGCACTAACCAATTCGACGACGTCATCACAACACTCGAGTCACTTTTCCCATCCTCATCCTCCATCACCACTAACGACGGGTCCCGTCTCCCAAGCGATCGCCGATCCATTTCCTGATTTTTAAAAATTATAAACAACGACAAAAAAAAAATTGCACTTATATTCCGAACCGGTTTATTTCTCAAATGACGCTTGCCCAGTTTCCACATTGGCAGACAGCGAATGCCAACACTTAAATGTTTACGTCTGAATTGGGATGACATTCCAAATTCTTTCTCTCTCTCTTCCCTCTTTTTTAATTATTATTTCAAAGAAAATTACTTGTTGGAATTAAATTTCAGAAAAAATGTATTGACTTTTGAGGAAGAAAAATTAATATATGATTTTTGTTTGATAGCTATGTTTGAAGAGACCGTGTTTTTAAAAAAAAAAAATGCTCATTCTCTACTGAGGTCCTGATGTTTTCACTTGAAAGGTTTAATAATGTTTGAAGTGTTAGGCCTGGTGGCCACTTAGAATTAAAGATGTTTCTCGGGGGAACCATAAGTTTCTCGGTTTTGGTTTTTAACAAAGAAACATACAAGGTTGGTCTCTGCCATCACCATTGGGATTTATCTTCGCTGCCATTTCTCCCATCATTTAGCACCACCACTCCAGGTTCTGATTGGGCCAGAAAAGCCAAGCGTTGGTTATTCTTGGATCTAAAATGGATGTCGGCCGCTGTGAACAGATTCTGATGACCAAAACATCAACTTGGCATCGTTATTGGGCAGACATGTTGTTAGCGAACCTGAGAGGGACCTGCATTTATATAGCGCCTTTCACGCCGTCCTAAAGCACTTTGCAGCCAGTGAAGTATTTTTGAAGTCTAGTCGCTGCTGTAATGTAGGAAACGTAGCAGCCAATTTCTGCACAGCAAGGTGCCATAAACAGCAATGTGATAATGACTGGATAATCTGCATTTAATGTTAGTTGAGGGGACCAGGAAACCCCCTGCTCTTCTTCGAATAGTGCCGTGGGGTCTTTCATATCCACCTGAGAGGGCAGACGGGGCCTCGGTTTAACGTCTCATCTGAAAGACAGCACCTCCGACAGTGCTGCACTGGGGTGTCAGCATAGATTATGTGCTGGTGTGTCTGGAGTGGGGTTTGAACCCATGACCTGGTGACTCGAGACTGCTACCCACTGAGTCACAGCTGACCTATTTGGAAATTCAAAATAACCTGGAAAATGCTGGAAATACACAAAATGGAGAAAAGATGGGCTAATGTTTGTTATAGACCCTTCGTTAGAAAGATAAATGAATCAGTTTGTAGAACTCAGCAAAACAAAGGGCAGGGGGTTAACCGGTGTAGATCTCTCCTGTGTAGCATTCGTCACTTTGGGTGGTTGAAAGGTTTTAAACAAAGGCAGTAATGTTGTGGTGTTTCACTGGAAATTTGTGGGCATCCATCAAACTGCAAAATTTCCTTGTCCAACAGAGGTTAAAAAAGATGTAAAATGAATGGAAAGAAAGAGTTAAACAACAGTCCCAGAATGGAAAGGAGTGAAGTGGAAGGTTGCACGGGAATACAACCCTGTCCTTTGCCAAGATGGTCTTCATGCTGCTGATCAGCACTCCCAGTAGTCTTCCATCGACTATCACTCCTCCATTTAGCTCAACTCTTTCCTTCAACATCTTCTCTTAATTCCTCACTCACTTTCCCCAGAGAAAAGGTGACGTTCCCAGCCATGCCTGTCGTTTTGTGGGATATGTAGAACACACTTCATTCAGGTCCTAGTCGTTCTCTCTTCCTGACCTTTCTCCTCTGTGGCATTAATGATTATGCTGCTTCCTGCTCTCACTCCAATCTGGAGAATTTTTTTGACTGATCCTCATTTCTGCCTGTCCTTCACCATTATATGTCCTGTCTCTGACTCTTCCTTCCCCTCTCTGCACTTCTCGGTCTCCACCTTTTTAGAGCTTTCTATGGATCGGTATAGCAAACCCACTGAGTCCCACAGCTAACTGGATTAGGTTTCTTCCTACGCTACTTGCTCCTGAGGCTCTATCTCTCACCCAGTTTTTCTGTCTTTATATCTGTCCAATAACTCCCCTTTCCACACCAGGGTTTGAAATGTCCTTTTTCCTCTGCTGGATTTTCCCCGAATCTCTGGTTGGCTGAGGCCTTTGACTTAACACGCTACATTTCCCGTACCTCTGTTCTCATTCTGCTTTCTCTCAAAAACAGGGTTCCCCTCGTCTTCCTCTTCTATCCATTAGCCTCCACATCCACCAGGCCATCACCTGCCCTTTCCACCAAGTGTTCCAACTGTTGAACATGTCTTTTCCCTCTCTACTTTCATAGGAAGTGTTCCCTCAATGATGCCTCCATGTATTCATCTATCCATTCCCCATGACTTTGACTACCTATTTACTGGCAATTTCCCAAGCAACCATAGCAGATGTAACACCTGTCTGTTTGCCTCTTGCACATGCAATTGTCCTGAGCTCCAAATACTCATATATTCAATGTGAGACAGTTTGCATATGTTTCCTGCCTTTAAGAAACGGTATTCACAGCTCAAGGTGTAGTCTTCTCCACACTGAGATGAAATGCAGGCTGTGTGACCATGGAGTCTCGCTCGGTATGATTCTGGGCTTCCCAGCGTCTTGCCAATTCATTTCCCTTCCTAGTCCCACTCAATATATTTCTCTCTGGCCTTCTGCTCCAACTGAGCTCAATGCAAACTTAAGGAACAGCATCACATCTGGTCTGAACTTTGACTTTAGCAACTTTGGGCCTCAAGCTCTTGCCTTCATTTTTCTGCCTGTTCTTCCATGTTGTGCTCCTCCATTTTGGTGCTGCAGTACCCCTTTCTGATGACTTCACTGCCTGAGTGATATAACGCAGTAGTTTTTCCACAAACATATTGCCATTAACTGCCTCTCTGACAGGAAGCTGCATTTTTTTAAATTCATACTGGGGATGTGAGCATTGCTAGCAAGGCTGCTTTGAACTGCTGCAGTCCGTGTGGTGATGGTGCTCCCACGATGCTGTTCGGTAGGGACTTCCAGGATGTTGACCCAGCAGCGATGAAAGAACGGTGATATATTTCCAAGTCAGGATGGTGTACGACTTGGAGGGGAACGTGAAGGTGGTGGTGTTCCCATGCGCCTACTGCCCTTGTCCTAGGCGATAGAGGTCGCGGGTTTGGGAGGTGCTGCCAAAGAAGCCTTGGCGAGTTGCTGCCGTGCATCCTGTAGATAGAACATACCTCGCTCTTTTACCTGCTCTTCTCCCCTCCCCTGTTCTGTTGAGTCCTATTATCTTCTAGCTTTTGATTCCGATGAAGGGTTTGCTATTTGTTCAGCTGCGTGTTGCCAGCATTTTGTTTTTATTGATTTTTAGTTACATCATGACGATCTTTGAAGTGTAGTCACTGTTGTAATGTAGGGAAATGCGGCAGCCAATATGCGCACAGCAAGCTCCCACAATCAGGTATGTGATAATGACCAGAATTTTTTTTAGGTGATGTTGGTTGAGGGATAGATGTTGGCCAGGACACTTTAACAATCTTTCCCCCATGTGACCTTGGTACTCTGCAACCAGGAGATTGGGCACATAGCCTGCTCCAACACTTGGCCAGCTTCCCCTCTACCTGGCCACTCGGGTGTTACGGAATGCCCAGCCATAACTAACCACTGCTCCCTTCTGGATTTTTCTCTCCTCCCAGCAGAGAAATGCTGCAGCCTCCACTCAACTTGGCTCTGAGCAGCAGCTGGTCCATTTTGGTTTTTACAAGAGTAAATAAGGAGAAACTGTTGCCACTGGCAGGAGGGTCGGTAACCAGAGGACACAGATTGAAGGTAATTGGCAAAAGAACCAGGGGGGAGATGAGACTTTGTTTTAATGCAGCGAGTTATGATCGGGAATTCACTGCCTGAAAGGGTGGTGGAAGTGGATTCAATGGTAACCTTCAAAAGGGAATTGATTATATACCTGAAAATACTTATGTGCTGTAAGATTCTATGAATTGGAAGTCAAACCTGCAGACGTACTGAGGGTTTGCCGAGTGTTGGTGCCATTCTGATAGCCTAGTGTTGACGTACAGTTTGCTCATTAAAGTGAGGAGCCCTTGCCCACCACATTGCATTCAAACAGTGACACAATGTCAAGTGCACTTCGATTTACCAACCCTCCCAGATTGTCCTGGAGTCCGGGAGAAAAAATATCGTACGGTCGACAGTTCTTGGGAACAGGGGAGCTGTGAGCATAGAGTTGGGTGAATCTGCTAAACACTGTGGCGATGGGAATTTGGTGCTGAGGGGGAAGGGGGTGTTAAGTAATTTAAACCATGGGGCAACAGTAAATATGTAAATATATAACTAATCAGTAATTAATTAGATCTAAGGGGATAAAATTTAAATTAAATAGAGGAACATTTAAAGGTATCTGAATTGCATTAAATAAAAATATGGTTAAAAAATTAAGAGTAAGGGGATACTAAACTAAAAACATATATAACCTAAGTAGATCGACTTTTAAGCAAAATGATGGGACAGCTGAGACCTGTTGCCTGCAATTCCTGTGCCATGTGGGAACTGCAGGATGCTTCATGTGTCCTGGGTAATCACATGTGTAAGAAGTGCCCCCAGTTGCTCACACTTGAGCTCAGGGTTTCTGTGCTTGAACAGCTGGAGCCACTGCAGGGCATACGGGAGGCTGAGGATTTCCTGGCGCGTACGCTCCAGAAGGCGGCCACCTGCAGCAACAGAGAGTTCAGGAGGATGGTAAGTGGGTGGCCATCCGACCGGGTTGGAAGAGGCAGGCAGTGCAGGAATCCTCCGGGAGTGTGGCACACTCAGGCTTTCAGTGCTGAGTACCAGTGAGGGTGACGACACCTCGGGGGAGGGCTGTCTCGTAACACATCTGTGGGGCAAATGACTGCACAGGGGAGACACAGCGAAGTGTAGAAGTGCAGTAGTCGTAGGAGATTCAATAGGGAGATGGACGGGTTTCTGTAACCACCAACGTGAGTCCCGCATGGTGTGTTGCCTCCCAGGGTAAAGAACATCACTGAACAAGTGCAGAACATTTTGAGGGGGGGAAGGGCAACAGCCAGAAGTCGTGGTCCATGTTGGAACCAATGATGTAGGTAGGAAAAGGTTTGAGGTCCTGCAGGCAGAGTTTCAGGAGGAAATTAAAGAGCAGGACCTCAAGGGTAGTAATCTGGATCACTCCCAGTGCCACGCGCTAGTGAGTATAGGAATATTAGGATAAGACAGAATAACACGTGGCTGGATAAATGGTGCAAGGGGTGGGGGGAGAGAGGAGGGCTTCAGATTCCTGGAGCATCAGGACCTGTTCAAGGTGGATGGGTTGCACCTTAACCAAGCTGGGACCAATGTCCTTGCGGGAAGGTTAACTAATGCTGTGGGGAGGGTTTCAACTAATTTGGCAGGGGGATAGGCACCAGGATGAAACATTAGAGGGGAGGAACAAGGTGCACAGAAGACTGGGAGAGGCAAACCGTATTAGAATAAAGAATAGTTCATAAATAGGAGGGATCAGATGGGGAAATGCGAGGCAGATTAAGATGGGTTTGGAGTGCATATGAGTAAATGCCCAGTGCGTGGTATATAAGGTTGATGAGCTGCAGGCACAAGTCGCCACATGGGACTATGATGGAGGCAATAACGGAGACCTGGCTCAAACAAGGGGAGGAGTAGGCACTTGATATTCCTGGCTACAGTGTATTCAGGAATGATGGGGAAGGAAAAAAAATGAGTAGGGGTGGGGTCGGGGGGATGGTGATGGTGGCTGTATTGATCAAAGAAACTATTATAGCACTGGAGAGGGATGAGGTATTTTAGGGTTCAAAGACAGAATCTATTTTGTTAGAATTAAGGAACAATAGAGGAGCTGTTACGCTGCTGGGTGTATACAAAAGGCCACCAATTAGTGGAAAGGAGATGGAGTAAATTTGTAGGGAAATTGCAGAAAGTTGCAAAACTTTCGAGTAGTGATGAATGTTCCCTTTAAGCTGTGCAGCAGTGGAGCACTCTCTCTAAAGGTCCCCCGCAGCTGGCGAGCCGGCTTTTAATGCTAAAAACCTCACATGCGCGGATTTTTGAATGGGCAGCGCAGCCCCTTAAAGGGGCGTCGTGGCCCAAAGAAATTAGTGAACATTGCTAATGATAATGGGGGACTTGAATTATCCTAATATAGAGTGGGGAAATAACAGTGTAAAGGGAAAAGAGAGTCGAATACCTGAAATGTGTACAAGAGAACTTTCTTGACCAGCATGTTCCCAACCCAACAAGGAAGGAAGCAGTGCTGGGGCAAGTGGAGCATGTTTCCGTGGAGGAGCATTTGGGAAACAGTGATCACTATCATTAGGTTTAGAGTAGTTATGGCAAAAGTAAAGGCAAAATAAAATGTGAAAATATTCAATTGGAAGAGGGCTAATTTCAGTCAGTTGAAAATTGATCTGGCCCAGGTGGCTTGGAATCAAAGATTGGCAGGTAAAGCAGTAAATGAGCAATGAGAAGCCTTTAAAGAGGAGAAAGTTCAGGTACAGAGTAGACGCATTCCCATGAGAACCAAGGGAAGGGTATCCAAAGCTAGAGCTCCCTGAATTACTAAAGATATAGAGATTAAAATGAAATGGGAAAAGGAAGCTTAAGTATCAGATTCATAATTCAGTAGAGAACCAAGCTGAATACAAAAAATACATGAGAGAACTGATGAAGGAAATAAGAGGGGCAAAGAGTGTATGAGAATAGATTAGCGGTGAACATAAAAGGAACCCCAAAAGTCGTCTTTAAACATAAATAGTAAAAGGGTAGTCAAAGGGAAGGGTGGTGCCGATTAGGGACCAAAAAGATCATCTTATAAAGGAAAAGGGCATGGCTGAGGTACTAAATGAGTACTTTGCACCTGTCTTCACTAAAGAAGAGGATGCTGCCAATGTCACAGTAAAGGAGGAGGTAGTAGAGAAATTGGTAGGATGTAAATAAAGAGGAGGTACTTAAAAGGTTGGCAGCGCTCAAAGTAGAAAAGTCACCTGGTCCGCATGGGATGCATCCTAGGTTGCTGAGGGAAGTAAGGGTGAAAATTGCGGAGGTTCTGGCCACAATCTTGCAATCCTCCTTAAATATGGGAGTGGTGTCAGAGGACTGCAAATATTATTATACATCCCTGTTCAAAAGAGGGGAGAGGGATAAACCCGGCAACTACAGGCCAATCAGCCTAACATCGGTGGTGGCGAAACTTTGAGACATTAATCCAAGATAAAATTAATTGGCACTTGGAAAACTGAGAGTTAATAAATGAAAGCCAGCACGGATTTGTTAAAGGCAAATCGTGTTTGACTAACTTGATTGAGTTCTTTGATGAAGTAATAGAGGTGGTGGATGAGAGTAGTGAGGCTGATGTATATATGGACTTTCAAAAGATATTTGATAAAGTACCACATCATAGACTTAATAGCAAAATTGAAGGGACAGCAGCTCCGTGAATACAAAATTGGCTAAGGGATAGAAAGCAGAGAGTAGTGGTGAACGGTTGTTTTTCAGACTGGTGGTCCCCAGGAGTCGGTGTTGGGAACATTGCTCTTTTTTTAAATATATATATATTAATGACTTGGATGTGGCTGTACAGGGCATAATTTCAAAGTTTGCAGATGACACAAAACTTGGAAATATAGTAAACATTGAAGAGGGCAGTAACGGACTTCAGGAGAACATAGACTAGTGAAATGGGAAGACACATGGCAGATGAAATTTAATGCAGAGAAGTGTGAAGTGATTCATTTTGGCAGGAAGAATGGTACAATTTTAAAGGGGGTGCAGGGACAGAGACCTGGGGGTGTACATACTGAAGGTGGCAGGACAAGTTGAGAAGGCTGTTGAAAAGGCATACGGGATCTATGGCTTTATAAATAGAGGCATAAGAGTACAAAATCAAGGAAGTTATGCTAAACCTTTATAAATCACTGTTTAGCCCTCGGCTGAAGTATTGTCTTCAATTCTGGGCACCACACTCTAGGAAGGTTGTCATGGCCTTGGAGAGGGAGTGGAGGCGATTTATGAGTGGTACCAGGGATGAAAGACTTCAGTTACGGGGAGAGAGTAGAGAAACTGCGGTTTCTCTCCTTAGAGCAGCGAAGGTTAAGGGGAGATACCCTCATCCAACTAAAATCTCAGTCTCAGTTTTGAAAGTTTCAGCTGACTCCCCAGCCTCAACAGCTTGTTGGGTAGAGAGTTTCAGATTTTCACTCCCCTTTGTGGGAAGAAGTGCTTCCTAACAACACCCCTTGAACAGCCTAACTCTAATTTTAAGGCTATGCCCCCTTGTTCTGGACTCCACCAGAGGAAGTAGTTTCTCTCTGTCTCCCCTATCAAATCCTTTAATTTTCTTAAACACCTCAATTAGATCACCCCTTAATCTTCTATACTCGAGGGAATACAAGCCTAAACTATGTCCTTATAATTTAACCCTTTTAGCCCTGGTATAATGCTCGTTGGCTCACTCCCTCGGGTGCCTTCTCCCAGTAACGCTCTTTCAGTGTAGCAACCGCAAGCGGTCTGAGTCAAACACCCAATGCACACCTGCCAAAGACTAATGGGAACGTGTGACGTCTGTTTGGCTGGAGGTCGATGTTGGAGCGGAGCGTGCCGGAGCACTGAGTAGTTTGTTGCAATAATTCCATGGACCACTCGTCCCAAGGTTCTGCTCCGCACGGTGCCCAGCAGCAGGGTCTGCAAGACAAAAAGAGAATGAGAGACCGCTCTTAAATTATTTGTTCAAGGGATGTTGTAGCTTTTTTTCAAAATCAGGACTTGTTTGTAATTTTTCTCTGTCGCACCGCCAATCGGAATGTCTCCATAATCAGAATGGCTCCAGCGCAGTGCTGAGTGAGGGAGTGCTGCACTGCCGGAGGTGCTGTCTCTCTCGGATGTTAAACCGAGGCTTCACCTGCCCACTCAAGTGGATGTAAAAGATCCCACGGCAATATTTTGAAGAGCCAGGGGTGTTTTCCCTGGTGTCCTGGCCAATATTTATCCCTCAACCGATATCACTAAAACATATGATCTGGTCATTATTACATGGCTGTTTGTAGGAACTTGCTGTGCACAAATTGGCTGCCACGTTTCCTACATTATATCAGTGACTACACTTCAAAAGTGCTTCATTGGCTGTAAAGCGCTTTCGGACGGCCTTTGTTTGTGGAAGGCGCTATATACATGCCAGTCTTTCTAAGTGCCCTGGGCCGTTTTGTTACAAGACAGGATGATTATTTTATACTCGAGTGTCTTTCAGTTAATTTTAATGGCATAAACTTTCCGAAGTATTGTTGCTTGTGAGGCGGAAGGACGCGGAATACAACCTCCTGGAATCCCCCCCAGCCAGAGTTGGCAACCCTAAATGCAGTGAGGTATTCAATCGCATGCATTCTGGAGAGATGGAGCATTATATTCCAGTTCTGTTGCAGGTCAGTTGGCATCATGAAAAGACGTGCGAGTTCCAGGCGTCACAACCCACTTGAAACGCAGAACCTTGGGTCCCAGTTAAAGTGTTAATCTGTACTCTCTCTACAATAACTTGCATTTATAGAGCGCCTAAAACATCCCAAGGCGCTTCACAAGCGCGTAATCAGACATCAATTGACACTGAGCTGTGTAAGGAGATATTAGGACAGGTGACCAAAAAAAAGTAGGTTTTAAGGAGCGTCTTAAAGGGGGAGGCGGGGAGGTTTAGGGAGGGAATTCGAGTTTTACGGCCGAGGTAGCTGAAGGCACGGCCACCAATGGTGGAGCGATGTAAATCACAGATGTTCAAGAGGCCAGAATTAGAGCGCAGCGATCACAGAGGATTGTCGGGCTGGAGGAGTGTACAGAGAGAGGGAGCGGCTGACACACATCCCACTGGGCCTAAACAGCTGAAGGTACGGCCACCAATGTTGGGGCGAAGGGAGTGGGGATGCACAAGAGGCCGAACCGATCAGTACGTTAACAGCAAGCTGTAGTTTTGTTTCAAAATGCAAGGATTTGGGTAAGAAAAGTCTGGGGAATTGTTTGGGATTTGTATACAGTGAATTGTATCCCATTGCCCTGCCCACAGCTGCTATTGCAGCAGAGTTCCTGATCTGCACAGAAAGGTTTGAGATTGAGAGAAAATGGGGGAGGGAGAAGGGTGTGGTGATGAGGGGCACACCTAGTGGATACAAGATAAACCCATTAGGTAATTGTCAGGACTTGTGTTTTGTGATAGTTTTTTTAATTCATTCTTGGGATGTGGACATCTTTGGCAAGGCCAGCATTCATTGCCCATTCCTAATTGCCCTTGAGAAGGTGGTGGTGCGTCGCCTTCTTGAACCACTGCAGTCCGTGTGGCGAAGGTACTCCCACAGTGCTGTTAGGGAGGGAGTTCCAGGATTTTGACCCAATGACGATGAAGGAACTGTGATACAAGTCCAAGTCAGGATGGTGTGTGATTTGGAGGTGATGGTGTTCCCATGTGCCTGCTGCCCTTATCCTTCTAGGTGGTGGGTGTCAGGGGTTTGGGAGGTGCTGTCGAAGAAGCCTTGGCGAGTTGCTGCAGTGCATCCTGTAGACAGTACACACAGCAGCCACAGTGCGCTGTGGAGGAAGTGGATGTTTAAGGTGGTGGGTGGGCTGTCGATCAAGCGGACTGCTTTGTCCTGGATGGAGTCGAGCATCTTGAGTGTTGTTGGAGCTGCACTCACCCAGGCAAGTGGAGAGTATTCCATCACACTCCTGACTTGTGCCTTGTATTCTTCCATATTCTCTGGCATTGGCAAAGTCCCTCAGTCTTCCCTCCCTCCGAGCCCAGGATTGAGGTTTGGTGCAGGTTCTGAACCACCTACTCCTTATCAAATGTCGCCACACCCTGGTGCATGCGGTTTAGAATTTGGTTCTGAAAGTGTGCTGGGTGATCTCATGCCGATCTTCTGGTTAAGCAGTTAATGACGGTGACTCATGGTAGGCACAGTGCCCTCCAGCTAATTGGCGCAGCTTGCGGAGCCCTGTTATCGCACTGGGTTCTGATTGTTTCCTGATTCTGTCTGATTCCGACATCTTTCGGGGTCTCATTGCTGAAATTTCATTTATAGTTGCCAACTCTGGTTGCACGCAGTCCTGGAGGATTCATCATGTGACTTCCTGCTTCCGACAGCCCCGCCCCCACACTCCCGCCATTGGTCGGCTGACATGTCCATCCTCGCGGAGCCCCACCTTCCCAGACTGATTGGGAAACGAACAGACTCTTATCACCCGATTGACAGTCAAGAATCATCCAATCAAACAATTTTTCCCCATCTCCAATATTTGTATAACTAATAAACAACAGTTCAAAGATTTGTTTTTGAAAAACCCACAATTTTTAAAGCCCCCGTGATTTTTCTCCTGGGTTGCTGGCAGCACTATCCTGGATATTATTCTTTAATTCCTGGAAACTCCAAGGCAATCCTGGAGTGTTGGCAACCCTACCTCCATTGGGTGGATTAGACTAGCAGGATCAGAATGGCCTCACAGGATAACACAGGATATATGACACAGAAACAGGCCATTCGGCCCAACCAGTCCATGCAGGCGTTTATGCTCCACACGGGCCTCCTCCCGTCTTTCCTCATCTAAATCTATCAGCATAACCCTCTATTCCCTTCTCCCTCATATGTTTATCCCTTAAATGCATCTATACTATTCGCTTCAACCACTCCCTGTGGTAGTGAGTTCCACATTCTCACCCTCTCTGAGTAAAGAAGTTTCTTCTGAATTCCCTGTTGGATTTCTCGGTGACTATCTTATATTGATGGCCTCTAGTTATGCTCTTCCCCACAAGTGGAAACATTCTCTCTGTATCCACTCTATCCAAATTTTTCACAATTTTAAAGACCTCTATTGGGTCAGCCTTCTCTTTTCAAGAGAAAAGAGACCCAACCTGTTCATCCTTTCTTGATGGGTAAACCCTTGCATTTCTGGTATCATCCAGAATGATAAATCTTCTCTGCACCCTCTCCAGTGCCTCTATATCCTTTTTATAATATGGTGACCAGAACTGTACACAGTAAGTGTGGTCTAACCAAGGTTCGATACAGGTTTAGCATAACTTCCCGACTTTTCAATTCTATCCCTCTAGAAATAAACCCTAGTGCTTGGTTTGCTTTTTTTTTATGGCCTTGCTAACCTGTGTCGCAACTTTTAGTGATTTGTGTATTCGTACTCCGAGATCCCTTTGTTCGGCTCTTGTTTATTTCTGATAAATTTATTGATACATTCAGGCATGTCTAATGATGTCTCCCACTCAACGAGCTTGGAACCAAAGCTACTCAGCTATTTTTTTGTAATGCCGATGCACATCAGAGTTTAGAGGTCACAACTTGCATTCCACCTAGAACATTCTGGATGATGTAAAATGGCCCTGTTGGTGATCTGTTTCCAGTCTGCCCATTTAGATCCATGGCTAAGGCTGGGAAGAGGACTGGTCAAGGCACAAACACGTCATTAGAGCAAGAGTAAAAAGCAAAAGAAAGGTGTCGGCTGTGGCTCAGTGGGGAGCAACCTCACCTCAGAGCCAGAAGGTCATGGGTTCAAGTCCGACTCCAGAGACTTGAGCACAAAATCTCGGCATACACTACAGAGCAGTACTGAGGGAGTGCTGCACTGTTGGAGGTGCCGTCTTTCGGATGAGACGTCGGCTCTCTCAGGTGGAAGTGAAAGATCCCACAAGACTATTTCAAAGAAGCCATGATGTGGAGATGCTGGTGTTGGACTGGGGTGGACAAAAGTGAGAAGTCGCACAACACCAGCTTTATTTGAAATCACAAGCTTTCGGAGCGCTGCTCCTTGGTCAGGTGAAGGAGCAGCGCTCCGAAAGCTTGCGATTTCAAATAAAGCTGTTGGACTATAACCTGGTGTTGTGCGACTTCTCATTTCAAAGAAGAGCAGGGAAGTTCTCCTCAGTGTTCTGGCCAATGTTTATCGCTCAACTAAAACAGATTATCTGGTCATTGTCGCATTGCTGTTTGTGGGACCTTGCTGGGCGCAAATTGGCTGCTGCATTACAGCAGTTTATACACTTCAAAAGTACATAATTGATTGTAAAGCGCTTTGGGACGTCCTGAGGTCGTGCAAGACGCTGGAAAAATTGAAGTTCATTTATTGGAGATCAAGACTTATTCGGTGCTCTTTCTCAATAGTGGTCACTTGTACCCAAGGGAGTGGCAGGTTGAACAAAAATACCCTCCTGACAGGAAGGAGAGGGAAAAAAGAGGCAGCTGTGTGTGGTGCTTGAGCTGGGCTCTGCTGCCACCTGCAGGTTTGTTTCCCAAGGAATCTCCAGCAACAACCGACTGCTGAAAGGTGCCTGGGACAAGGGCAATCACTCTACCGTGGAACTTTATTCTTTCACTGTATCTTCTTGGCTCCCATAGTGAGGGAGCAGATCAGTGTGAGATGCTGTGTCTGAACCATTCTCTGCACTTTGCATTGATGATCATGATTTTCCATCACTGACTGCAGATTTTTAATCTTTCTCTCCTGAAGATATTCACTTATTTCTGGGTTTACAGGTTCTGGTCCCTCACTGGGCTCTGGGTTCACAGGTTCTGGTCCCTCACTGGGCTCTGGGTTCCCTCTGGTCCCTCACTGGGCTCTGGGTTCACAGGTTCTGGTCCCTCACTGGGCTCTGGGTCCACAGGTTCCCTCTGGTCCCTCACAGGGCTCTGGGTTCACAGGATCTGGTCCCTCACTGGGCTCTGGGTTCCCTCTGGTCCCTCACTGGGCTCTGGGTTCCCTCTGGTCCCTCACTGGGCTCTGGGTTCACAGGTTCTGGTCCCTCACTGGGCTCTGGGTTCACAGGTTCCTGGTCCCTCACTGGGCTCTGGGTCCACAGGTTCCCTCTGGTCCCTCACTGGGCTCTGGGTTCACAGGTTCCCTCTGGTCCCTCACTGGGCTCTGGGTCCACAGGTTCCCTCTGGTCCCTCACTGGGCTCTGGGTCCACAGGTTCCATCTGGTCCCTCACTGGGCTCTGGGTCCACAGGTTCCCTCTGGTCCCTCACTGGGCTCTGGGTCCACAGGTTCCCTCTGGTCCCTCACTGGGCTCTGGGTCCACAGGTTCCCTCTGGTCCCTCACTGGGCTCTGGGTCCACAGGTTCTGGTCCCTCACTGGGTTCACAGGTTCTGGTCCCTCACTGGGCTCTGGGTCCACAGGTTCCTTCTGGTCCCTCACTGGGCTCTGGGTTCACAGGTTCTGGTCCCTCACTGGGTTCACAGGTTCTGGTCCCTCACTGGGCTCTGGGTCCACAGGTTCTGGTCCCTCACTGGGCTCTGGGTCCACAGGTTCCCTCTGGTCCCTCACTGGGCTCTGGTTTCACAGGTTCTGGTCCCTCACTGGGCTCTGGGTTCACAGGTTCTGGTCCTTCACTGGGCTCTGGGTTCACAGGTTCTGGTCTCTCACTGGGCTCTGGGTTCACAGGTTCTGGTCCCTCACTGGGCTCTGGGTTCACAGGTTCCCTCTGGTCCCTCACTGGGCTCTGGGTTCACAGGTTCGCTCTGGGTTCACAGGTTCTGGTCCCTCACTGGGCTCTGGGTCCACAGGTTCCCTCTGGTCCCTCACTGGGCTCTGGGTCCACAGGTTCCCTCTGGTCCCTCACTGGGCTCTGGGTCCACAGGTTCCCTCTGGTCCCTCACTGGGCTCTGGGTCCACAGGTTCCCTCTGGTCCCTCACTGGGCTCTGGGTCCACAGGTTCCCTCTGGTCCCTCACTGGGCTCTGGGTCCACAGGTTCCCTCTGGTCCCTCACTGGGCTCTGGGTCCACAGGTTCCCTCTGGTCCCTCACTGGGCTCTGGGTCCACAGGTTCCCTCTGGTCCCTCACTGGGCTCTGGGTCCACAGGTTCCCTCTGGTCCCTCACTGGGCTCTGGGTCCACAGGTTCCCTCTGGTCCCTCACTGGGCTCTGGGTCCACAGGTTCCCTCTGGTCCCTCACTGGGCTCTGGGTCCACAGGTTCCCTCTGGTCCCTCACTGGGCTCTGGGTCCACAGGTTCCCTCTGGTCCCTCACTGGGCTCTGGGTCCACAGGTTCCCTCTGGTCCCTCACTGGGCTCTGGGTCCACAGGTTCCCTCTGGTCCCTCACTGGGCTCTGGGTCCACAGGTTCCCTCTGGTCCCTCACTGGGCTCTGGGTCCACAGGTTCCCTCTGGTCCCTCACTGGGCTCTGGGTCCACAGGTTCCCTCTGGTCCCTCACTGGGCTCTGGGTCCACAGGTTCCCTCTGGTCCCTCACTGGGCTCTGGGTCCACAGGTTCCCTCTGGTCCCTCACTGGGCTCTGGGTCCACAGGTTCCCTCTGGTCCCTCACTGGGCTCTGGGTCCACAGGTTCCCTCTGGTCCCTCACTGGGCTCTGGGTCCACAGGTTCCCTCTGGTCCCTCACTGGGCTCTGGGTCCACAGGTTCCCTCTGGTCCCTCACTGGGCTCTGGGTCCACAGGTTCCCTCTGGTCCCTCACTGGGCTCTGGGTCCACAGGTTCCCTCTGGTCCCTCACTGGGCTCTGGGTCCACAGGTTCCCTCTGGTCCCTCACTGGGCTCTGGCTCCACAGGTTCCCTCTGGTCCCTCACTGGGCTCTGGCTCCACAGGTTCCCTCTGGTCCCTCACTGGGCTCTGGGTCCACAGGTTCCCTCTGGTCCCTCACTGGGCTCTGGCTCCACAGGTTCCCTCTGGTCCCTCACTGGGCTCTGGCTCCACAGGTTCCCTCTGGTCCCTCACTGGGCTCTGGCTCCACAGGTTCCCTCTGGTCCCTCACTGGGCTCTGGCTCCACAGGTTCCCTCTGGTCCCTCACTGGGCTCTGGCTCCACAGGTTCTGGTCCCTCACTGGGCTCTGGGTTCACAGGTTCTGGTCCCTCACTGGGCTCTGGGTCCACAGGTTCCCTCTGGTCCCTCACTGGGCTCTGGCTCCACAGGTTCTGGTCCCTCACTGGGCTCTGGCTCCACAGGTTCCTTCTGATCCCTCACTGGGCTCTGGGTCCACAGGTTCTGGTCCCTCACTGGGCTCTGGGTCCACAGGTTCCCTCTGGTCCCTCACTGGGCTCTGGGTTCACAGGTTCCTTCTGATCCCTCACTGGGCTCTGGGTCCACAGGTTCTGGTCCCTCACTGGGCTCTGGGTCCACAGGTTCCCTCTGGTCCCTCACTGGGCTCTGGGTTCCCTCTGGTCCCTCACTGGGCTCTGGGTCCACAGGTTCTGGTCCCTCACTGGGCTCTGGCTCCACAGGTTCTGGTCCCTCACTGGGCTCTGGGTTCACAGGTTCCTTCTGATCCCTCACTGGGCTCTGGGTCCACAGGTTCTGGTCCCTCACTGGGCTCTGGGTCCACAGGTTCCCTCTGGTCCCTCACTGGGCTCTGGGTTCCCTCTGGTCCCTCACTGGGCTCTGGGTTCACAGGTTCCTTCTGATCCCTCACTGGGCTCTGGGTCCACAGGTTCTGGTCCCTCACTGGGCTCTGGGTCCACAGGTTCCCTCTGGTCCCTCACTGGGCTCTGGGTTCCCTCTGGTCCCTCACTGGGCTCTGGGTCCACAGGTTCTGGTCCCTCACTGGGCTCTGGCTCCACAGGTTCTGGTCCCTCACTGGGCTCTGGGTTCACAGGTTCCTTCTGATCCCTCACTGGGCTCTGGGTCCACAGGTTCTGGTCCCTCACTGGGCTCTGGGTTCACAGGTTCTGGTCCCTCACTGGGCTCTGGGTTCACAGGTTCTGGTCCCTCACTGGGCTCTGGGTCCACAGGTTCCCTCTGGTCCCTCACTGGGCTCTGGGTTCCCTCTGGTCCCTCACTGGGCTCTGGGTCCACAGGTTCTGGTCCCTCACTGGGCTCTGGGTTCACAGGTTCCTTCTGGTCCCTCACTGGGCTCTGGGTCCACAGGTTCTGGTCCCTCACTGGGCTCTGGGTTCCCTCTGTTACTTCAGTAGTATATAAGCTGCATTTTTTAGTCTAAGACTCTCGGCATTGGGCTTTTGGCCTTTGCTGTGCAGGTTATATGCGACTGTGGTTTATACACACACCAGTGCAACAATTGGTGGCTCTCAAAGTTTGTCTTAGTCTACAGCTTCTCTACAGTTAGCCTAAAGCTGACTATTCTTTGTGATCAGAATATAATGTACCTTGTTGCCTTACTGAAGGAGGGTTCCCTGCGTTAAATGTGCATCCCAGGAAGACAAATAAGATGTCAACCATTTGGCTCCAGAATGTACACTGAGGAACTCAATTCCTTCCTGTGCCCTAGGGAGGTGATAATGTGTTTATGTTCGGTAGAGGGGGCAACCCACACCTTACTTATATTGGAGAATTGGAAGAGCTTCCTTGGCAATTGTGATTAGTGGCATTTGATCTTTATTGTTTATCTTCCGTTTTTAACCATAGAGCGTCTATCAAGACACAACGTTGGGGTGAGTGTGCAATAAAACCTCAAGTGCTACCAAGTGGGCCTTCAACTACCAACTGATTGGTAAAGGGTGTGGTCACTCACAACCGAACACCTTTAACAACCGTTTGGTAAATGGGTGTGGTCACTCAACTGAATGCCTTTCACTAACAACAGATTGGGAAAGGGTGTGGTCACCCCTTTAACAATGATACGATAGCAAAATACTGCAGATGCTGGAAATCCGAAATAACAACAGAAAACGCTGGAAAAACTCAGTAGGCGAGGCATCCGTGGAGAGAGAAACAGAGTTAACGTTTCAGGTCGAAGACCTTTCGTCAGAACTGGAAATAGCAGGAAATGGAATAGATTTAAGGCAAGGATAAACCTTTAACAATGATCCTTTCATCCAATCACACCCTTTAAACAAGCACACTATTTTCCCCTGGCAATGCACATCTGTCGAAGTAAGCCTTCCCTTTAACCATGAGCTGCGATGCACTGTAATGGATGAAAGTCCAGGTTCCATTGTAAAACGAAGTGTTATTAGAAGGCTTGAGAGATAAAAGGACAGGATGAGAGAAAAAATAAATCCAGATTTAGAAGGAGAGACCTTGTGGATAGAGTGGGGGAAAGGAATAGCTATTATCAGTAGATTATAATCTTCTGTTTTTACGCATTTCAACATCAGCTCCATTCACAAAAGGCAGTCTGAGCTGTGAGTGCCCTCAGCCTACTTGGCCCCCTGCAGGTGGAGAGAACTCCATTGCATAAATAATTGAAGTTGCTTGATTCAAATCTGATGGTTGTAGACCATATAGCTTCAAGGGCGATTGTTCAGCAAGTGACTCTCAATGTAGCCTTCACTGAGGAGTGAGCAATACTGCAGACTGCAGAACATATTTCAGCCCCATGAATGATTCCTGAGATCGAAGTTTTAAACAAAACTGTTAAGTCTTGTCTCTTAAAAAATACGAGTCTTTGCAAGCCATCCTATATGACTGTACCCTACTGTATCCCATGTGACTGTACCCTACTCTATCCTCTGACTACCTACTGTATCCTCTGACTGTACCCTACTGTATCCCATGTGACTACCCTACTCTATCCTCTGACTACCTACTGTATCCTCTGACTGTACCCTACGGTATCCCATGTGACTGTACCCTACTCTATCCTCTGACTACCTACTGTATCCTCTGTACCTATGGTATCCCATGTTACTGTACCCTACTCTATCCTCTGACTACCTACTGTATCCTCTGACTGTACCTACGGTGTCCCATGTGACTGTACACAACTGCATCCCACGTGACTATACCCTAAGAACATAAGAAATAGGAGCAGGAGTCGGCCATTTGGCCCTTCGAGCCTGCTCCGCCATTCAATAAGATCATGGCTGATCATCTACCTCATCTCCACTATCCTGCACTATCCCCATATCCCTTGATTCCCCTAATATTCAAAAATGTATCGATCTCTGTCTTGAATATACTCAATGACTGAGCCTCCACAGCCCTCTGGGGTAGAGAATTTCAAAGATTCACCACCCTCTGAGTGAAGAAATTTCTCCTCATCTCAGTCCTAAATGGACGACCCCTTATTCTGAGACTGTGGCCCCTGGTTCTAGACTCCCCAGACAGGGGAAACATCCTCCCTGCATCTACCCTGTCAAGCCCTGTAAGAATTTTGTATGTTTCAATGAGATCACCCCTCCTTCTTCTAAACTCTAGAGAATATAGGCCTACTTTACTCAATCTCTCCTCATAGGACAATCCCCCCATCCCAGGAATCAGTCTGGTGAACCATCGTTGCACTCCCTCTGTGGCAAGTATATCCTTCCTTAGTTAAGGAGACCAAAATTGTACACAATACTCCAGGTGTGGTTTCACCAGGGCCCTGTACAATTGGAGTAAGATATCTTTACTCTTCTACTCAAATCCTCTTTTAATAAAGGCCAACATACCATTTGCTTTCCTAATTGCTTGCTTTACCTGTATGTTAACTTTCAGTGATTTGTGTACAAGGACACCCAGGTCCCTCTGAACACCAATTTTTCCCAATCTCTCACCATTTAAAAAATACTCTGCTTTTCTATTTTTCCTACCAAAGTGGATAACTTCATATTTCTCCACATTATATTCCATTTGCCATGTTCTTGCCCACTCACTTAGCCTGTCTATATCCCCTTGAAGCCTCCTTGCATCCTCCTCACAACTTACATTCCCACCCAGCTTTGTATCATCAGCAAACTTGGATATATTACATTTGGTCCCCTCATCCAAATCATTGATGTAGATTGTGAATAGCTGAGGCCCAAGCACTAATCCTTGTGGTACCCCACTAGTTACAGCCTGCCAACCCGAAAATGACCCGTTTATTCCTACTCTCTGTTTTCTGTCCATTAACCAATCCCCAATCCATGCTAGTATATTACCCTCAATCCCATGAGCCCTAATTTTGTTTAATAACCTCTTCTGTGGCACCTTATCGAATGCCTTCTGAAAATCCAAATACACCACATCCACTGGTTCCCCCTTATCTATTCTGCTAGTTACAATCTCAAAAAATTCTAACAGATTTGTCAAATACGATTTCCCTTTCATAAATCCGTGTTGACTCTGCCCAATCCTATTATTATTTTCTAAGTGCCCTGTTACCACGTCCTTAATAATAGATTCTAGCATTTTCCCTACTACTGATGTCAGGCTAACTGGTCTGTAGTTCCCCGTTTTCTCTCTCCCTCCTTTCTTAAATAGTGGGGTTACATTTGCTACCTTCCAATCCGTGAGAACCGTTCTAGAATCAATGGAATTTTGGAAGATGACAACCAATGCATCCACTATCTCTATAGCCACCTCTTTCAAAACCCTAGGATGTAGGCCATCAGGTCCAGGGGATTTGTCGGCTTTCAGTCCCATTAATTTCTCCAGTACTGTTTTTTTACTAATTCTAATTTCTTTTAGTTCCTCATTCTCGTTCAACCCTTGGTTCTCCACTATTTCCGGGAAGTTTTTTTGCGTCTTCTTCCGTGAAGACAGACACAAAGTATTTGTTTAATTCCTCTGCCATTTCCTTATTCCCCATTATAATTTTTCCTGTCTCAACCTGTAAGGGACTGACATTTACTTTCGCTAATCTTTTCCTTTTTACGTACCTATAGAAGCTTTTACAGTTTGTTTTTATGTCTCTCGCTAGTTTACTCTCATATTCTATTTTCCCTTTCTTCATCAATTTCTTGGTCCTCTGCTGAATTTTAAAATCCTCCCAATCCTCAGGCTTACTACTCTTTCTGGCAACATTATAAGCCTCTTCCTTTGATCTAATACGATCTTTAATTTCCCTTGTTAGCCACGGTTGGACCACTTTTCCTGTGGGGTTTTTGTGCCTTAAAGGATGTATATTTGTTGTAAATTATGTGTTAATTCTTTAAATGCTAGTCATTGCTTGTCTACTGTCATTCCTTTTAATGTAGTTTCCCACTCTACCTTAGCCAACTCGCCCCTCATAACTACGTAGTTTGCCTTGTTTAGATTTACGACCCTAGATTCAGATTTAACTAAATCACTTTCAAACTTAATATAAAATTCTATCATATTATGGTCACTCTTCCCTAAAGGCCACTTTACTACCCTTTCTCATTGCACAATACTAGATCTAAAATAGCCTGTTCCCTAGCTGGTTCCTCAACATACTGATCTAGAAAACTATCTTTCATACATTCCATGAATTCATCCTCCCACTAGTAATGAAAATTTGGTTGGCCCAGTCTATATGTAGATTAAAGTCCCCCATGATTATTGTACTCCCCTTGTTACACGCGCCTCTAATTTCCTGATTTATACACTGTCCTACATTACATCCCAGGTGACTGTAGCTCACTGCATCCTCTAACTGTATCCCATGTGACTGTACCCTACTGTATCCTCTAACCATATGCTACTGTATCCTATGTGACTACTGTACTGTACCCTACTCTATTCCCTAACTGTACACTATTGTATCCTGTGACTGTACCCTTCTGTATCCCATGTGAGTGTACCCTACTCTACCCTCTAACTGTACCCTACTCTATCCTCTAACTGTATGCTACTGTATCCTATGTGACTACCCTTCTGTAACCCATGTGAGTGTACCCTACTGTACCCATGTGACTTTACACTACTCTATCCTCTAACCGTATGCTACTGTATCCTATGTAACTGTACCGTACTGTATCCCATGTGACTGTACCCTACTGCTTCCTCTAACTGTACCCTACTGTATCCTCTAACTGTATGCTACTGTATCCTATGACTGTACCGTACTGTATCCCCTAACTGTATGCTACTGTATCCTCTGACTGTACTCTACTGTATCCTCTGACTACCCTACTGTATCCTGAGTGTACCCTCCTGATTCCTCTAACTGTACCCTACTGTATCCTCTGACTGTACCCTACTCTCTCCTGTTGTACTGTATCCTACTGTTTCCCATGTGTCTGTGCTTTACTGCATCCAACGTAACTGTACCCTACTGTATCCTCTAACTATACACTACTGCATTCTACTATATTTAATGTGACCGTAGCCTACTGTATCCTATTGTACTGCTCCACACTGTAACCTCTGACTGTATCCAACAGAATCCCATGTGACTACATTACTGTATCCACTGCGACTGTACCCTACCGTATCCCATGTTACTGTATCCGATGTGACTACCCTACTGTATCCCATGTGACTGTACCCTACTGTATTCTCTGTTCCTACTGTATCCTCTGTAATTGTACCCTACTGTATCCCATGTGACTATCCTACTGTGTCCTCTGACTGTACCCTACTGTATCCTCTGATCATACCCTACTTTATCCATGGGAACAGTAGCATAGTGGTAATGTCACTGGGCTAGTAATCCAGAGACGTGAGTTCAAATCCTACCACTGCTGGGGAATTTAAATTCAGTTAATGAAATAAAATCTGGAATAAAAAGCTAGTATCAGTATCATGAAACTATTGGATTGTCGTAAAAACCCATCTGGTTCATTAATGTCCTTTAGGGAAGGAAATCTGTCGTTCTGGCATATATGTGGCTCCAGACCCACAGTAATGTGGTTGATTCTTAACTGCCCTCTGAAATGGCCTAGCAAGCCACTCAGTTGTAACTAACCGCCACAATAATAAGAATGAAACCGGACGGACCACTCGGCATCGACCTCGGCACCGGCTATGGACACGGCAACGGCACACCCAGCCCAGTCAACCCTGCAAAGTCCTCCTCGCCAACATCTGGGAATGCCAAAATTGGGAGAGCTGTCCCACAGACTAGTCAAGCAACAGCCTGACATAGTCATACTCACAGAATCATACCTTTCAGCCAAAGTCCCAAACTCCTCCATCATCATCCCAGTGGTGGCGGCACAGTGGTATACAGTCGGAAAGGACTCCGGACCCCATGAAGTCTCATGGCTTCAGGTCAAGGAAACCTTCTGCTGCTTACTGCCCTCCCTCAGCTGATAAATCAGTACTCCTCCATGTTGAACACCACTTGGAAGATGCACTGAGAGGGCACAGAATGTACTCTGGGTGGAGGATTTCAATGTCCATCACCAAGAGTGGCTCGGTAGCACCACCACTGGTCGAGTCCTGAGGAACATTGCTGCCAGTCTGGGCCTGCAACAGGTGGTGAGAGAACCAACACAAGGGAAAAACCTACTTGACCTCATCCTCGCCAATCTACCTGTCGCAGATGCATCTGTCCATGACAGCATTGGTAGCAGTGACCACCGCACAGTCATTGTGGAGACGAAGTCTCGTCTTCACACTGAGGACCCCCTCCATCGTGTTGTGTGGCACTACCACCGTGCTAAATGGGATAGATTCAGAACAGATCTAGCAGCTCAATACTGGGCATCCATGAGGCGCTGTGGGCCATCAGCAGCAGCAGATTTGTATTCCACCACAATCTGTAACCTCATGGCCCATATCCCTCACTCTACCATTACCACCAATCCTGGTTCAATAAGGAGTGTAGAAGAGCATGCCAGGAGCAGCACCAGGCGTACCTAAGAATGAGGTGCCAACCTGGGGAAGCTACATGCATGCTAAAAAGCGGAAGCAACATGCTATAGACAGGACTAAGCGATCCCACAATCAACGGATCAGATCAAAGCTCTGCAGTCCTGCCACATCCAGTCGTGAATGGTGGTGGTGTGGCGGATCGCCACCTAAAACGGGCATAATCCACTCTTCCGTCTGTGGACAAATTTCCAGCCCCTCCCCTTTAAGGCACATTACCTTTAAGGCAGAAGGGGGCGGGGCCTCAGGTTTTACCCAGAGAATTCTGGGAGTTTTCCAGGGGATTCTGGGACCAGTCTCACAGCCATTTTGATATAGCATGCAGTGAATAAAAGTTTCTTGTTTTCCACACATGGGTTCAGCCTCCATTCGTGTTTCGCGGCAGCCACAACATTGGTGACCCCGACGCTCAGAACGTATTCCGAGCACTGCAATGGCGGACACGAACGCAGTTTCCGTGAAACTGCCGGAGTTTTGGGAAAACCAGCCCGAAGCCTGGTTTCTCCAAGCTGAATCTCACTTCTGGCTGCGAAATATCACCACAGATGGGACGAAGTACGACTATCTCGTCACATCACTTAGTAACGCCACAGTTTCCAAGGTTTGGACAACGCTGCAGAACCCAACAGAGGAAGGCAAGTACGCACATCTCAGAACAGCGCTCCTTAAAAAATTTACGGCCTCGGCATATCAGCGAAACTGCCACCTCCTCGACCTTCCAGGCCTCGGTGATGCCTCACCATCAGACCTCCTCTCCCACATGCTCTCCCTCACCGACGAGAGCCCACCCGGATCCCTCTTCCGTACGCTGTTCATCCGCCAGCTCCCTCTCAGCATCCGCCCAGCGATCGTGGCGTCCGGCCTCACGAACCTGGAAGCCCTGGCCGATGAGGCCGACAAGCTGCTGTCCGCTCACTCCAGCCGCGACGTCACTCCGGACCTGGCAGCCAATGCCTGGGCGCGCCCCTCACCGGCCAGCACACGGCTACAAGAGCCTGTCACCAGGCCCACGGGGCCTTCACGCCCCACTAACCCGGGCCACTGTTATTACCACACACGGTTCGGCGCCAGGGCACAACGGTGCACACCTCCCTGCTCTTTCAAGTCCGCCCCCGTTCCAGTCCCCGCGATGGCCGTGGGCCACGCGGGCTCCCTGCTGTTCGTCATGGATGACAAAACCGGCCGCCGGTTCCTGTGCGACACTGGGGCTCAGCACAGCATCATCCCGGCCTCCGCCCTCGACATCCAAAAGGGCGAGCGAGGACCGGCGCTGGCTGCTGCTAATGGCTCAGAAATCCGGACGTATGGCACCCGGACAGTCACCCTCGACCTCGCTGGTCACCGCTACCAATGGGAGTTCATCACTGCCAAGGTGCTCTCCCCCCCTCATCGGCGCAGATTTCCTGTGCGCCCACGGCCTACTGGTAGACATCCCTCGTCACCGCCTCGTGGACATGAACACCATGTCCCCCATCCTGGGCACCATGGCCCCCTGTCAACCCGCCGACATGGCGTCACAGTGCCACGCCCGGGCCACGGATGACTACTCGGCACTCCTGGCCGAATTCCCGGCCCTTACCAATCCGACCTTCTCCGCGGAGGCCGCCAAACACGGGATGGAACACTTCATCCCCACCACAGGCCCCCCAGTGTACGCCCACGCCCGCAGACTGGACCCGGCCAAACTGGAGATCGCGCGGACCGAGTTTGCCACCATGGAACAGCTCGGCATCATCCGCCGCTCCAACAGTCCCTGGGCCTCCCCACTCCACATCGCCCCCAAACCAGGCGGAGGTTGGCGCCCCTGCGGGGATTACCGCCGCCTCAATGACGCCACCACCCCTGATCGGTACCCCGTGCCGCACATTCAAGACTTCTCGGCTAGACTGGCCGGCCGCTCAGTCTTTTCCAAGGTCGACCTGGTGCGCGGCTACCACCAAGTCCCCGTCCACCCCGCGGACGTCCCCAAGACGGCCGTAATCACCCCCTTCGGCCTGTTCGAGTTCCTGCGGATGCCCTTCGGCCTCAAAAACGCGGCCCAGGCATTCCAAAGGCTCATGGACTCAGTCCTTCGGGACCTGAAGTTCCTGTTCGTCTACCTGGACGACATCCTGGTAGCCAGTTCCTCCAAGCAGGAACACCTCGAACACCTTCGCATCCTGTTCGGGCGCCTCAGCGACCACGGACTCATCCTCAGCCCAGCCAAATGCCAGTTCGGCCTGGACAAGATCGACTTCCTCGGCCACCACATCACCCATGCTGGGGCCATTCCCCTGCCCACCAAGGTGCAGGCCGTCCAACAATTTCCCCGCCCCACCACCATCAAAGGCCTCCAGGAGTTCCTCGGGATGGTGAATTTCTATAACCGCTTCATCCCCAAAGCGGCGTCCCTCATGAGGCCCCTGTATGAAGCCCTCTGGGGCAGGAGCGGCAAGATGGCGGTCGAATGGACGGCAGACGCGTCCGCCGCCTTCGATTCCACCAAGACCGCGCTCGCCAACACCACCCTGCTCGCGCACCCACGGCCCAATGCCAGGGTAGCGCTCACCACGGACGCCTCCGACCACGCGGTCGGCGCCGTGATGAGCAGTGGGTCGACGGCGCCTGGCAACCACTTGCCTTCTTCAGCCGCCAACTACGCCCCCCGGAGGTCAAGTACAGCACCTTCGACCGCGAGCTCCTCGCGCTGTTCCTGGCGGTCCGCCATTTCCGGTTTTTGCTTGAGGGCCACCCCTTCACTGCGTTTGTCGACCACAAGCCCCTGACATTCGCAATGGCAAAGACAACCGACCCCTGGTCTGCCAGGCAGCCGCGCCAGCTCGTGGCAGTGTCCGAGTTCACCACGGACATCCAACACGTCTCCGGCCGAGACAATGTGGTAGCCGACTGCCTCTCCCGCCCCGCCATCCACGCCGCACACCTAGCAGTCGACTACGCTCAACTCGCAGCAGACCAGATCACCGACCCTGATCTGCTCTCCGCACCCACCAACCTACCAGGGCTACGCCTGGCCGACGTCGCCTGTGGCCCGACCACAGTCATGGTCAAGTGCGACATATCCCTATGTCAACCTCGGCCCGTCGTCCCAGCGTCCTGACGCCGCCGGGTATTCGACATTCTCCACAACCTCTCCCACCCCGGCGCCCGTGCATCCATCAAATTGGTAGCCAACCGCTTTGTCTGGCGCGGCCTTCGCAAGGATGTGCGTACTTGGGCCAACTCCTGCCTAGCCTGCCAATGGGCCAAGGTACAGCAACACACGAAAGCACCCCTCGAAGAGTTTACCGTCCCCTCGCGGAGATTCGACCACATCCACGTGGACATCGTCGGGCCCCTGCCGCCGTCGCAAGGCCACACGCACTTGTTGACCATCGTTGACTGCACCACACGCTGGCCTGAGGCAATTCCACTGACCTCTACCACCACCGCCGACATCGCCAGAGCCTTCGTCAGCACCTGGGTCGCACGGTTCGGCGTCCCCTCCGACATGACAGAGGTCCGCAATTTACCTCTGAACTCTGGACCGCCGTCACACGCAATCTCGGGGTGACCATTCACCGCACCACAGCGTACCACCCCCAAGCCAACGGACTGTGTGAGCGGTTCCACAGATCCTTGAAGGCATCTCTTCGAGCCAGCCTCCAAGACGGCGCCTGGACCGACCGACTTCCGTGGGTCCTCCTCGGCCTGCGCACCGCGGTTAAAGAAGACCTCCACGCATCAGCAGCAGAGCTCGTGTACGGTCAGCCGCTGCGCGTACCCGGCGAGTTCCTGCCCACCGCCATGACACCCTGGTCAGCCGACCAGCAACGCCACAACTTCGCCTCACCGGCGCTGCAGTTCGCCCCGGTGCCCATTGCCCGACACGGCGAATCCACCTCACACGTCCCACTAAGCCTGCACCAGGCACGGTTTGTGTTCGTCCGGCACGACGCCCACCGCAGACCCCTTCAACCCCCGTACGATGGGCCCTACAAGGTGCTACAGGCTGGGGACAAATTTTTCACCCTGCAAGTGGGCGACAGGACCGAAAAAGTGTCGGTGGACCGACTCAAGCCAGCACACTCGGAGCCCGGGGAGCAGGTCCCTGTAGCTCGTCCACCTCCACGCGGCCGACCTGCCCTCAAGCCGGTTCACCTGGCTGCTCCACGCCCGGCCGTTCCACGTCCACCGGCGTCCTACAAGAGCCGCTCCGGCCGGCCCATCAGACCGCCGCACCGTCTCGTCCACACCTCCTGAGCGGATTCTGGGGGGAGCTGTGTGGCGGATCGCCACCTAAAACGGGCATAATCCACTCTTCCGTCTGTGGACAAATTTCCAGCCCCTCCCCTTTAAGGCACATTACCTTTAAGGCAGAAGGGGGCGGGGCCTCAGGTTTTACCCAGAGAATTCTGGGAGTTTTCCAGAGAATTCTGGGACCAGTCTCTCAGCCATTTTGATATAGCATGCAGTGAATAAAAGTTTCTTGTTTTCCACACATGGATTCAGCCTCCATTCGTGTTTCGCGGCAGCCACAACAGTGGACCATTAAACAACTAACGGGAGGAGGAGGCTCCATGAATATCCCCGTCCTCAATGATGGTGGAGCCCAGCACGAGTGCAAAAGACAAGGCTGAAGCGTTTGCAACTATCTTCAGCCAGAAGTGTCGAGTGGATGATCCATATCGACCTACTCCTGAGGTCCCCACCATAACAAAAGCCGGTCTTCAGCCAATTCGATTCACTCCACGTGATATCAAGAAATGGCTGAGCGCATTGGATACAGCAAAGGCTATGGGCCCCGACAACATCCCAGCTGAAGACTTGTGCTCCAAAGACTAGCCGCGCCTCTAGCTAAGCTGTTCCAGTAGAGCTACAACACTGGCATCTATCCGACAATGTGGAAAACTGCCCAGGTATGTCCTGTCCACAAAAAGCAGGACAAATCCAATCCGGCCAATTACCGCCCCATCAGTCTACTCTCAATCATCAGCAAAGTGATGGAAGGTGTCATCGACAGTGCTATCAGTGGCACTTACTCATCAATAACCTGCTCACTGATGCCCAGTTTGGGTTCTGCCAAGACCACTCGGCTCCCAACCTCATTACAGCCTTGGTCCAAACATGGACAAAGGAGCTGAATTCCGGAGGTGAGGTGAGAGTAACTGCCCTTGACATCAAGGCAGCATTTGACCGAATGTGGCACCAAGGAACCCTTGTAAAACTGAAGTCAATGGGAATCGGGGGAAACTCTCCACTGGCTGGAGTCATAGCTAGCACAAAGGAAGATGGCTGTGGTGGTTGAAGGTCAATCATCACAGCCCCAGGACATCGCTGCAGGAGTTCCTCAGGGCAGTGTCCTAGGCCCAACCATCTTCAGCTGCTTCATCAATGACCTTTCCTCCAACATAAGGTCAGAAATGGGGATGTTCGCTGATGACTGCACAGTGTTCAGTGCCATTCGCAACTCCTCACATAATGAAGCAGTCCATGTTCCGCATGCAACAAGACCTGGACAACGTTCAGGCTTGGGCTGATAAGTGGCAGGTAACATTCACGCCACAGAAGTGCCAGGCAATGACTATCTCCAACAAGCAAGAGTCTAACCACCTCCCCTTGACATTCAACGGCATTACCATCGCCGAATCCCCCACCATCAACATCCTGGGGGGGGTCACCATTGACCAGAAACTTAACTGGACCAGCCACATAAATACTGTGGTAACAAGAGCAGGTCAGAGGCTAGGTATTCTGCGGCGAGTGTCTCACCTCCTAACTCCCCAAAGCCTTTCCACCATCTACAAGGCACAAGTAAGGAAAAATACCCTACTGTATCCTCTGACTGTACCCTACTTTACCCCGTGTGACTGTACCTTTTCTTTTATTCGTGTATGGGATGTGGGCGTCGCTGGCAAGGCCAACTTTTATTGCTCATCCCTAATTGCCCTTGAGAAGGTGGTGCTGAGCCACCTTCTTGAACTGCTGCAGTCTGCGTGGTGAAGGTACTCCCACAGTGCTGTTAGGTAGGGTATTCCAGGATTTTGACCCAGAGACGATGAAGGAACGGCGATATACTTCAAACTCAGGATGGTGTATGACTTGGAGGGGAACTTGCAGGTGGTGGTGTTCCCATGCGCCTGCTGCCCTTGTCCTTCTAGGTGGAAGAGGTCGCGGGTTTGGGAAGTGCTGCCGAAGAAGCCTTGGCGAGTTGCTGCAGTGCATCTTGTAGATGGTACACACTGCAGCCACGGTACGCCGGTGGTGGAGGGAGTGAATGTTTAAGGTGGTGGATGGGGTGCCAATCAAGTGGGCTGCTTTGTCCTGGATGGTGTGAAGCTTCCTGAGTGTTGTTGGAGCTGTACTCATCCAGGCAAGTGGAGAGTATTCCATCACACTCCTGACTTGTGCCTTGTAGATGGCGGAAAGGCTTTGGGGAGTAAGGAGGTGAGACATTCACCGCAGAATACCCAGCCTCTGACCTGCTCTTGTTGCCGCAGTATTTATGTGGCTGGTCCAGTTAAGTTTCTGTTCAATGGTGACCCCCGGGATGTTGATGGTAGAGGATTTGGTGATGGTAATTCCGTAGAATGTCAAGGGGAGGTTAGACTCTCGTTTGTTGGAGATAGTCATTGCCTGGCAATTGTGTGGCGCGAATATTACTTGCCATTTATCAGCCAAAGCCTGAATATCATCCAGGACTTTCTGCACGTGGGCATGGACTGCTTCATTATCGGAGGAGTTGTGAATGGCGCTGAACACTGTGCAGTCATCAGTGAACAGTCCCACTTCTGACCTTATGATGGAGAGAAGGTCATTGAAGCAGCTGAAGATGGTTGGGCCATCTGTACCCTGTAGGGCAACACGGTGGCATAGTGGTTAGCATTGTTGCCTCACAGCGCCAGGGACCCGGGTTCGAATCCGGCCTCGGGTGACTGTCTGTGTGGAGTTTGCACATTCTCCCCGTGTCTGCGTGGGTTTCCTCCCGGTCCTCCGGTTTCCTCCCACAGTCCAAAGATGTGCGGGTTAGGTTGATTTGGCTATGATAAATTGACCCTTAGTGTTGGGGGGATTAAATACGTGGGGTCACGGGGATTGGGTGGGATGTGTGTCGGTGCAGGCTCGATGGGCCAAAATGGCCTCTATCTGCACTGTGGGGATACTATGATACCCTGCTGTATCCCATGTGACTGTACCTATTTTATCCCATGTGACTGTACCCTACTGTATCAGCTGACTGTACCCTACTGTATCCCGTGTGACTACCTACTGTATCCCGTGTGACTGCACCCTACTGTATCCCAGGTGACTGTACCCTACTGTATCCCAGGTGACTGTACCCTACTGTATCCCATGTGACTGTACCCTACTGTATCCCATGTGACTGTACCTACAGTATTCCCAGGTGACTGTACCCTACTGTATCCCATGTGACTGTACCTACTGTATCCCATGTGACTGTACCTACAGTATTCCCAGGTGACTGTACCCTACTGTATCCCATGTGACTGTACCTACTGTATCCCATGTGACTGTACCTACAGTATTCCCAGGTGACTGTACCTACTGTATCCCATGTGACTGTACCCTATTGTATCCCGTGTGACTGTACCTACTGTATTCCCATGTGACTGTACCCTACTGTATTCCCAGGTGACTGTACCCTACTGTATTCCCAGGTGACTGTACCCTACTGTATCCCATGTGAATGTACCCTACTGTATCCCATGTGACTGTACCCTACTGTATCCCATGTGACTGTACCCTACTGTATCCCATGTGACTGTACCTACTGCATTCCCAGGTGACTGTACCCTACTGTATCCCCAGGTGACTGTACCTTACCGTATCCCGTGTGACTGTACCTACTGTATTCCCAGGTGACTGTACCCTACTCTATCCCATGTGACTGTGTCCCATGTGACTGTACCCTATTGTATCCCGTGTGACTGTACCCTACTGTATCCCGTGTGACTGTACCTACTGTATCCCGTGTGACTGTACCTACTGTATCCCGTGTGACTGTACCTACTGCATTCCCAGGTGACTGTACCCTACTGTATTCCCAGGTGACTGTACCCTACTGTATCCCGTGTGACTGTACCCTACTGTATCCCATGTGACTGTATCCCAGGTGACTGTACCTACTGTATTCCAGGTGACTGTACTCTACTGTATCCCATGTGACTGTACCCTACTGTATCCCATGTGACTGTACCTACTGTATCCCATGTGACTGTACCTACTGTATTCCCAGGTGACTGTACCCTACTGTATCCCATGTGACTGTATCCCATGTGACTGTACCTACTGTATTCCCAGGTGACTGTACCCTACTGTATCCCGTGTGACTGTACCTACTCTATTCCAGGTGACTCTACCCTACTGTATTCCCAGGTGACTGTACCTACTCTATCCCATGTGACTGTACCCTACCGTATCCCAGGTGACTGTACCCTACCGTATCCCGTGTGACTGTACCTTACCGTATCCCACGTGACTGTACCTTACCGTATCCCGTGTGACTCTACGTACCGTATCCCGTGTGACTACGTACTATATCCCATGTGACTGTACCCTACTGTATCCCATGTGACTGTACCCGACTGTATCCCATGTGACTGTACCTACTGTATTCCAGGTGACTGTACCTACTGTATCCCATGTGACTGTACCCGACTGTATCCCATGTGACTGTACCCTACTGTATTCCCATGTGACTGTACCTACTGTATTCCCAGTTGACTGTACCTACTGTATCCCATGTGACTGTATCCCATGTGACTACCTACTGTATTCCCATGTGACTATACCCTACTGTATCCCATGTGGCTGTACCCTACTGTATCCCATGTGACTGTACTCTACTGTATCCCATGTGACTGTACCTACTGCATTCCCAGGTGACTGTACCCTACTGTATTCCCAGGTGACTGTACTCTACTGTATTCCCAGGTGACTGTACTCTACTGTATCCCATGTGACTGTACCTACTGTATTCCCAGGTGACTGTACCCTACTGTATTCCCATGTGACTGTACCTACTGTATTCCCAGGTGACTGTACTCTACTGTATTCCCAGGTGACTGTACCTACTGTATCCCATGTGACTGTACCTACTGTATTCCCAGGTGACTGTACTCTACTGTATCCCATGTGACTGTACCTACTGTATTCCCAGGTGACTACCCTATTGTATCCCATGTGACTGTACCCTACTGTATCCCATGTGACTGTACCCTACTGTATCCCATGTGACTGTACCCTACTGTATCCCCAGGTGACTGTACCCTACTGTATCCCATGTGACTGTACCCTACTGTATCCCCAGGTGACTGTACCCTACTGTATCCCGTGTGACTGTACCTACTGTATTCCAGGTGACTGTATCCCGTGTGACTACCTGCTGTATTCCCAGGTGACTGTACCCTACTGTATCCCATGTGACTGTACCTACTGTATTCCCAGGTGACTGTACCTACTGCATCCCGTGTGACTGTACCCTATTGTATCCCGTGTGACTGTACCCTACTGTATCCCGTGTGACTGTACCTACTCTATCCCATGTGACTGTACCTTACCGTATCCCGTGTGACTGTACGTACCGTGTCCCGTGTGACTGTACGTACCGTGTCCCGTGTGACTGTACGTACCGTGTCCCGTGTGACTGTACGTACCGTATCCCCTGTGACTCTACGTACCGTATCCCATGTGACTACGTACTATATCCCATGTGACTGTACCTACTGTATCCCATGTGACTGTACCTTACTGTATCCCATGTGGCTGTACCCTACTGTATCCCATGTGACTGTACCCTACTGTATCCCATGTGACTGTACCCTACTGTATCCCATGTGGCTGTACCCTACTGTATCCCATGTGGCTGTACCCTACTGTATCCCATGTGACTGTACCCTACTGTATCCCATGTGACTGTACCTACTGTATCCCATGTGGCTGTACCCTACTGTATCCCATGTGGCTGTACCCTACTGTATCCCATGTGGCTGTACCCTACTGTATCCCATGTGGCTGTACCCTACTGTATCACATGTGGCTGTACCCTACTGTATCCCATGTGGCTGTACCCTACTGTATCCCATGTGACTGTACCCTACTGTATCCCATGTGACTGTACCCTACTGTATCCCATGTGACTGTACCTACTGTATCCCATGTGACTGTACCTTACTGTATCCCATGTGATGGTACCCTACTGTATCCCGTGTGACTGTACCCTATTGTATCCCGTGTGACTGTACCCTACTGTATCACATGTGGCTGTACCCTATTGTATCCCATGTGACTGTACCCTACTGTATCCCATGTGACTGTACCCTACTGTATCCCATGTGACTGTACCCTACTGTATTCCCAGTTGACTGTACCTACTTTATCCCATGTGACTGTACCCTACTGTATTCCCAGGTGACTGTACCCTGCTGTATTCCCAGGTGACTGTACCCTACTGCATTCCCAGGTGACTGTACCTACTGTATCCCATGTGACTGTACCCTACTGTATCCCATGTGACTGTACATACTGTATTCCCAGGTGACTGTACCTACTGCATCCCGTGTGACTGTACCCTATTGTATCCCGTGTGACTGTACCCTACTGTATCCCGTGTGACTGTACCTACTGTATTCCAGGTGACTGTACTCTACTGTATCCCATGTGACTGTATCCTACTGTATCCCATGTGACTGTACCTACTGTATCCCATGTGACTGTACCCTACTGTATCCCATGTGACTGTACCTACTGTATTCCCAGGTGACTGTACCCTATTGTATCCCATGTGACTGTACCCTACTGTATCCCATGTGACTGTACCCTACTGTATCCCCAGGTGACTGTACCCTACTGTATCCCGTGTGACTGTACCTGCTGTATCCCATGTGACTGTACCCTACTGTATCCCATGTGACTGTATCTACTGTATTCCCAGTTGACTGTACCTACTGTATCCCATGTGACTGTATCCCATGTGACTACCTACTGTATTCCCAGGTGACTGTACCCTACTGTATCCCATGTGACTGTACCTACTGTATTCCCAGGTGACGGTACCTACTGCATCCCGTGTGACTGTACCCTATTGTATCCCGTGTGACTGTACCCTACTGTATTCCCAGGTGACTGTACCTACTGCATCCCGTGTGACTGTACCCTATTGTATCCCATGTGACTGTACCCTACTGTATCCCATGTGACTGTACCCTACTGTATCCCATGTGACTGTACCTACTGTATTCCCAGGTGACTGTACCCTATTGTATCCCATGTGACTGTACCCTACTGTATCCCATGTGACTGTACCCTACTGTATCCCCAGGTGACTGTACCCTACTGTATCCCGTGTGACTGTACCTGCTGTATCCCGTGTGACTGTACCCTACTGTATCCCATGTGACTGTACTCTACTGTATTCCAGGTGACTGTACTCTACTGTATCCCATGTGACTGTATCTACTGTATTCCCAGTTGACTGTACCTACTGTATCCCATGTGACTGTATCCCATGTGACTACCTACTGTATTCCCAGGTGACTGTACCCTACTGTATCCCATGTGACTGTACCTACTGTATTCCCAGGTGACGGTACCTACTGCATCCCGTGTGACTGTACCCTATTGTATCCCGTGTGACTGTACCCTACTGTATTCCCAGGTGACTGTACCTACTGCATCCCGTGTGACTGTACCCTATTGTATCCCATGTGACTGTACCCTACTGTATCCCATGTGACTGTACCCTACTGTATCCCATGTGACTGTACCTACTGTATTCCCAGGTGACTGTACCCTATTGTATCCCATGTGACTGTACCCTACTGTATCCCATGTGACTGTACCCTACTGTATCCCCAGGTGACTGTACCCTACTGTATCCCGTGTGACTGTACCTGCTGTATCCCGTGTGACTGTACCCTACTGTATCCCATGTGACTGTACTCTACTGTATTCCAGGTGACTGTACTCTACTGTATCCCATGTGACTGTATCTACTGTATTCCCAGTTGACTGTACCTACTGTATCCCATGTGACTGTATCCCATGTGACTACCTACTGTATTCCCAGGTGACTGTACCCTACTGTATCCCATGTGACTGTACCTACTGTATTCCCAGGTGACGGTACCTACTGCATCCCGTGTGACTGTACCCTATTGTATCCCGTGTGACTGTACCCTACTGTATTCCCAGGTGACTGTACCTACTGCATCCCGTGTGACTGTACCCTATTGTATCCCGTGTGACTGTACCCTAATGTATCCCGTGTGACTGTACCTACTGTATTCCAGGTGACTGTACCCTACTGTGTTCCCAGGTGACTGTACCTACTCTATCCCATGTAACTGTACCCTACCGTATCCCAGGTGACTGTACCCTACCGTATCCCGTGTGACTGTACCTTACCGTATCCCGTGTGACTTTACCTTACCGTGTCCCGTGTGACTGTACGTACCGTGTCCCGTGTGACTGTACGTACCGTATCCCCTGTGACTCTACGTACCGTATCCCGTGTGACTCTACGTACCGTATCCCGTGTGACTACGTACTATATCCCATGTGACTGTACCCTACTGTATCCCATGTGACTGTACCTTACTGTATCCCATGTGACGGTACCTTACTGTATCCCATGTGACTGTACCCTACTGTATCCCATGTGACTGTACCTTACTGTATCCCATGTGACGGTACCTTACCGTATCCCAGGTGACTGTACCCTACCGTATCCCGTGTGACTGTACCTTACCGTATCCCGTGTGACTCTACGTACCGTATCCCGTGTGACTACGTACTATATCCCATGTGACTGTACCCTACTGTATCCCATGTGACTGTACCCTACTGTATCCCATGTGACTGTACCTACTGTATTCCCAGGTGACTGTACCTACTGTATCCCATGTGACTGTACCCTACTGTATCCCGTGTGACTGTACCCTATTGTATCCCGTGTGACTGTACCTACTGTATCCCATGTGAATGTACCCTACTGTATCCCATGTGACTGTACCCTACTGTATCCCGTGTGACTGTACCCTATTGTATCCCGTGTGACTGTACCCTACTGTATCCCGTGTGACTGTACCTACTGTATTCCCAGGTGACTGTACCTACTGTATCCCGTGTGACTGTACCTACTGTATTCCCAGGTGACTGTACCCTACTGTATGCCCAGCTGACTGTACCCTACTGTATTCCCAGCTGACTGTACCCTACTGTATCCCATGTGACTGTACCTACTGTATCCCATGTGACTGTACCTACTGTATTCCCAGTTGACTGTACCTACTATATCCCATGTGACTGTACCTACTGTATCCCATGTGACTACCTACTGTATTCCCAGGTGACTGTACCTACTGCATCCCGTGTGACTGTACCCTACTGTATCCCGTGTGACTGTACCTACTGTATCCCAGGTGACTGTACCCTACTGTATCCCATGTGACTGTACCCTACTGTATCCCATGTGACTGTACCCTACTGTATCCCATGTGACTGTACCTTACTGTATCCCATGTGATGGTACCCTACTGTATCCCGTGTGACTGTACCCTATTGTATCCCGTGTGACTGTACCCTACTGTATCACATGTGGCTGTACCCTACTGTATTCCCAGTTGACTGTACCTACTATATCCCATGTGACTGTACCCTACTGTATTCCCAGGTGACTGTACCCTGCTGTATTCCCAGGTGACTGTACCCTACTGCATTCCCAGGTGACTGTACCTACTGTATCCCATGTGACTGTACCCTACTGTATCCCATGTGACTGTACATACTGTATTCCCAGGTGACTGTACCCTATTGTATCCCATGTGACTGTACCCTATTGTATCCCATGTGACTGTACCCTACTGTATCCCGTGTGACTGTACCCTATTGTATCCCGTGTGACTGTACCCTACTGTATCCCGTGTGACTGTACCGACTGTATTCCAGGTGACTGTACTCTACTGTATCCTGTGTGACTGTACCCTATTGTATCCCATGTGACTGTACCCTACTGTATCCCATGTGACTGTATCCTACTGTATCCCATGTGACTGTACCTACTGTATTCCCAGGTGACTGTACCCTACTGTATCCCATGTGACTGTACCTACTGTATTCCCAGGTGACTGTACCCTATTGTATCCCATGTGACTGTACCCTACTGTATCCCATGTGACTGTACCCTACTGTATCCCCAGGTGACTGTACCCTACTGTATCCCGTGTGACTGTACCTGCTGTATCCCGTGTGACTGTACCCTACTGTATCCCATGTGACTGTACTCTACTGTATTCCAGGTGACTGTACTCTACTGTATCCCATGTGACTGTATCTACTGTATTCCCAGTTGACTGTACCTACTGTATCCCATGTGACTGTATCCCATGTGACTACCTACTGTATTCCCATGTGACTGTACCTACTGTATTCCCAGGTGACGGTACCTACTGCATCCCGTGTGACTGTACCCTATTGTATCCCGTGTGACTGTACCCTACTGTATTCCCAGGTGACTGTACCTACTGCATCCCGTGTGACTGTAACCCTATTGTATCCCATGTGACTGTACCCTACTGTATCCCATGTGACTGTACCCTACTGTATCCCATGTGACTGTACCTACTGTATTCCCAGGTGACTGTACCCTATTGTATCCCATGTGACTGTACCCTACTGTATCCCATGTGACTGTACCCTACTGTATCCCGTGTGACTGTACCCTACTGTATCCCATGTGACTGTACCCTACTGTATCCCGTGTGACTGTACCCTACTGTATCCCATGTGACTGTATCCCAGGTGACTGTACCTACTGTATTCCAGGTGACTGTACTCTACTGTATCCCATGTGACTGTACCCTACTGTATCCCATGTGACTGTACCTACTGTATCCCATGTGACTGTACCTACTGTATTCCCAGGTGACTGTACCCTACTGTATCCCATGTGACTGTATCCCATGTGACTGTACCTACTGTATTCCCAGGTGACTGTACCCTACTGTATCCCGTGTGACTGTACCTACTCTATTCCAGGTGACTCTACCCTACTGTATTCCCAGGTGACTGTACCTACTCTATCCCATGTGACTGTACCCTACCGTATCCCAGGTGACTGTACCCTACCGTATCCCGTGTGACTGTACCTTACCGTATCCCACGTGACTGTACCTTACCGTATCCCGTGTGACTCTACGTACCGTATCCCGTGTGACTACGTACTATATCCCATGTGACTGTACCCGACTGTATCCCATGTGACTGTACCCGACTGTATCCCATGTGACTGTACCTACTGTATTCCAGGTGACTGTACCTACTGTATCCCATGTGACTGTACCCGACTGTATCCCATGTGACTGTACCCTACTGTATTCCCATGTGACTGTACCTACTGTATTCCCAGTTGACTGTACCTACTGTATCCCATGTGACTGTATCCCATGTGACTACCTACTGTATTCCCATGTGACTATACCCTACTGTATCCCATGTGGCTGTACCCTACTGTATCCCATGTGACTGTACCCTACTGTATCCCATGTGACTGTACCTACTGCATTCCCAGGTGACTGTACCCTACTGTATTCCCAGGTGACTGTACTCTACTGTATTCCCAGGTGACTGTACTCTACTGTATCCCATGTGACTGTACCTACTGTATTCCCAGGTGACTGTACCCTACTGTATTCCCATGTGACTGTACCTACTGTATTCCTAGGTGACTGTACCTACTGTATCCCATGTGACTGTACCTACTGTATTCCCAGGTGACTGTACTCTACTGTATCCCATGTGACTGTACCTACTGTATTCCCAGGTGACTGTACCCTATTGTATCCCATGTGACTGTACCCTACTGTATCCCATGTGACTGTACCCTACTGTATCCCCAGGTGACTGTACCCTACTGTATCCCGTGTGACTGTACCTACTGTATTCCAGGTGACTGCATCCCACGTGACTACCTACTGTATTCCCAGGTGACTGTACCCTACTGTATCCCATGTGACTGTACCTACTATATTCCCAGGTGACTGTACCTACTGCATCCCGTGTGACTGTACCCTATTGTATCCCGTGTGACTGTACCCTACTGTATCCCGTGTGACTGTACCTACTCTATCCCATGTGACTGTACCTTACCGTATCCCGTGTGACTGTACGTATCGTGTCCCGTGTGACTGTACGTACCGTGTCCCGTGTGACTGTACCTACTGTATTCCCAGGTGACTGTACCCTATTGTATCCCATGTGACTGTACCCTACTGTATCCCATGTGACTGTACCCTACTGTATCCCGTGTGACTGTACCCTACTGTATCCCATGTGACTGTACCCTACTGTATCCCGTGTGACTGTACCCTACTGTATCCCATGTGACTGTATCCCAGGTGACTGTACCTACTGTATTCCAGGTGACTGTACTCTACTGTATCCCATGTGACTGTACCCTACTGTATCCCATGTGACTGTACCTACTGTATCCCATGTGACTGTACCTACTGTATTCCCAGGTGACTGTACCCTACTGTATCCCATGTGACTGTATCCCATGTGACTGTACCTACTGTATTCCCAGGTGACTGTACCCTACTGTATCCCGTGTGACTGTACCTACTCTATTCCAGGTGACTCTACCCTACTGTATTCCCAGGTGACTGTACCTACTCTATCCCATGTGACTGTACCCTACCGTATCCCAGGTGACTGTACCCTACCGTATCCCGTGTGACTGTACCTTACCGTATCCCACGTGACTGTACCTTACCGTATCCCGTGTGACTCTACGTACCGTATCCCGTGTGACTACGTACTATATCCCATGTGACTGTACCCGACTGTATCCCATGTGACTGTACCCGACTGTATCCCATGTGACTGTACCTACTGTATTCCAGGTGACTGTACCTACTGTATCCCATGTGACTGTACCCGACTGTATCCCATGTGACTGTACCCTACTGTATTCCCATGTGACTGTACCTACTGTATTCCCAGTTGACTGTACCTACTGTATCCCATGTGACTGTATCCCATGTGACTACCTACTGTATTCCCATGTGACTATACCCTACTGTATCCCATGTGGCTGTACCCTACTGTATCCCATGTGACTGTACCCTACTGTATCCCATGTGACTGTACCTACTGCATTCCCAGGTGACTGTACCCTACTGTATTCCCAGGTGACTGTACTCTACTGTATTCCCAGGTGACTGTACTCTACTGTATCCCATGTGACTGTACCTACTGTATTCCCAGGTGACTGTACCCTACTGTATTCCCATGTGACTGTACCTACTGTATTCCCAGGTGACTGTACCTACTGTATCCCATGTGACTGTACCTACTGTATTCCCAGGTGACTGTACTCTACTGTATCCCATGTGACTGTACCCTACTGTATTCCCAGGTGACTGTACCCTATTGTATCCCATGTGACTGTACCCTACTGTATCACCAGGTGACTGTACCCTACTGTATCCCATGTGACTGTACCCTACCGTATCCCAGGTGACTGTACCCTACCGTATCCCGTGTGACTGTACCTTACCGTATCCCACGTGACTGTACCTTACCGTATCCCGTGTGACTCTACGTACCGTATCCCGTGTGACTACGTACTATATCCCATGTGACTGTACCCGACTGTATCCCATGTGACTGTACCCGACTGTATCCCATGTGACTGTACCTACTGTATTCCAGGTGACTGTACCTACTGTATCCCATGTGACTGTACCCGACTGTATCCCATGTGACTGTACCCTACTGTATTCCCATGTGACTGTACCTACTGTATTCCCAGTTGACTGTACCTACTGTATCCCATGTGACTGTATCCCATGTGACTACCTACTGTATTCCCATGTGACTATACCCTACTGTATCCCATGTGGCTGTACCCTACTGTATCCCATGTGACTGTACCCTACTGTATCCCATGTGACTGTACCTACTGCATTCCCAGGTGACTGTACCCTACTGTATTCCCAGGTGACTGTACTCTACTGTATTCCCAGGTGACTGTACTCTACTGTATCCCATGTGACTGTACCTACTGTATTCCCAGGTGACTGTACCCTACTGTATTCCCATGTGACTGTACCTACTGTATTCCCAGGTGACTGTACCTACTGTATCCCATGTGACTGTACCTACTGTATTCCCAGGTGACTGTACTCTACTGTATCCCATGTGACTGTACCCTACTGTATTCCCAGGTGACTGTACCCTATTGTATCCCATGTGACTGTACCCTACTGTATCACCAGGTGACTGTACCCTACTGTATCCCATGTGACTGTACCCTACTGTATCCCCAGGTGACTGTACCCTACTGTATCCCGTGTGACTGTACCTACTGTATTCCAGGTGACTGCATCCCACGTGACTACCTACTGTATTCCCAGGTGACTGTACCCTACTGTATCCCATGTGACTGTACCTACTATATTCCCAGGTGACTGTACCTACTGCATCCCGTGTGACTGTACCCTATTGTATCCCGTGTGACTGTACCCTACTGTATCCCGTGTGACTGTACCTACTCTATCCCATGTGACTGTACCTTACCGTATCCCGTGTGACTGTACGTACCGTGTCCCGTGTGACTGTACGTACCGTGTCCCGTGTGACTGTACGTACCGTGTCCCGTGTGACTGTACGTACCGTATCCCCTGTGACTCTACGTACCGTATCCCATGTGACTACGTACTATATCCCATGTGACTGTACCTACTGTATCCCATGTGACTGTACCTACTGTATCCCATGTGACTGTACCCTACTGTATCCCATGTGACTGTACCTTACTGTATCCCATGTGATGGTACCCTACTGTATCCCGTGTGACTGTACCCTACTGTATCCCGTGTGACTGTACCCTATTGTATTCCGTGTGACTGTACCCTACTGTATCACATGTGGCTGTACCCTATTGTATCCCATGTGACTGTACCCTACTGTATCCCGTGTGACTGTACCTACTGTATTCCAGGTGACTGTACCCTACTGTATCCCATGTGACTGTACCCTACTGTATCCCATGTGACTGTACCTACTGTATCCCATGTGACTGTACCTTACTGTATCCCATGTGATGGTACCCTACTGTATCCCGTGTGACTGTACCCTATTGTATCCCGTGTGACTGTACCCTACTGTATCACATGTGGCTGTACCCTATTGTATCCCATGTGACTGTACCCTACTGTATCCCATGTGACTGTACCCTACTGTATCCCATGTGACTGTACCCTACTGTATTCCCAGTTGACTGTACCTACTATATCCCATGTGACTGTACCCTACTGTATTCCCAGGTGACTGTACCCTGCTGTATTCCCAGGTGACTGTACCCTACTGCATTCCCAGGTGACTGTACCTACTGTATCCCATGTGACTGTACCCTACTGTATCCCATGTGACTGTACATACTGTATTCCCAGGTGACTGTACCTACTGCATCCCGTGTGACTGTACCCTATTGTATCCCGTGTGACTGTACCCTACTGTATCCCGTGTGACTGTACCTACTGTATTCCAGGTGACTGTACTCTACTGTATCCCATGTGACTGTATCCTACTGTATCCCATGTGACTGTACCTATTGTATCCCATGTGACTGTACCCTACTGTATCCCATCTGACTGTACCTACTGTATTCCCAGGTGACTGTACCCTATTGTATCCCATGTGACTGTACCCTACTGTATCCCATGTGACTGTATCCCCAGGTGACTGTACCCTACTGTATCCCATGTGACTGTACCTACTGTATTCCCAGGTGACGGTACCTACTGCATCCCGTGTGACTGTACCCTATTGTATCCCGTGTGACTGTACCCTACTGTATTCCCAGGTGACTGTACCTACTGCATCCCGTGTGACTGTACCCTATTGTATCCCATGTGACTGTACCCTACTGTATCCCATGTGACTGTACCCTACTGTATCCCATGTGACTGTACCTACTGTATTCCCAGGTGACTGTACCCTATTGTATCCCATGTGACTGTACCCTACTGTATCCCATGTGACTGTACCCTACTGTATCCCCAGGTGACTGTACCCTACTGTATCCCGTGTGACTGTACCTGCTGTATCCCGTGTGACTGTACCCTACTGTATCCCATGTGACTGTACTCTACTGTATTCCAGGTGACTGTACTCTACTGTATCCCATGTGACTGTATCTACTGTATTCCCAGTTGACTGTACCTACTGTATCCCATGTGACTGTATCCCATGTGACTACCTACTGTATTCCCAGGTGACTGTACCCTACTGTATCCCATGTGACTGTACCTACTGTATTCCCAGGTGACGGTACCTACTGCATCCCGTGTGACTGTACCCTATTGTATCCCGTGTGACTGTACCCTACTGTATTCCCAGGTGACTGTACCTACTGCATCCCGTGTGACTGTACCCTATTGTATCCCGTGTGACTGTACCCTAATGTATCCCGTGTGACTGTACCTACTGTATTCCAGGTGACTGTACCCTACTGTGTTCCCAGGTGACTGTACCTACTCTATCCCATGTAACTGTACCCTACCGTATCCCAGGTGACTGTACCCTACCGCATCCCGTGTGACTGTACCTTACCGTATCCCGTGTGACTTTACCTTACCGTGTCCCGTGTGACTGTACGTACCGTGTCCCGTGTGACTGTACGTACCGTATCCCCTGTGACTCTACGTACCGTATCTCTTGTGACTCTACGTACCGTATCCCGTGTGACTACGTACTATATCCCATGTGACTGTACCCTACTGTATCCCATGTGACTGTACCTTACTGTATCCCATGTGACGGTACCTTACTGTATCCCATGTGACTGTACCCTACTGTATCCCATGTGACTGTACCTTACTGTATCCCATGTGACGGTACCTTACCGTATCCCAGGTGACTGTACCCTACCGTATCCCGTGTGACTGTACCTTACCGTATCCCGTGTGACTCTACGTACCGTATCCCGTGTGACTACGTACTATATCCCATGTGACTGTACCCTACTGTATCCCATGTGACTGTACCCTACTGTATCCCATGTGACTGTACCTACTGTATTCCCAGGTGACTGTACCTACTGTATCCCGTGTGACTGTACCCTACTGTATCCCGTGTGACTGTACCCTATTGTATCCCGTGTGACTGTACCTACTGTATCCCATGTGAATGTACCCTACTGTATCCCATGTGACTGTACCCTACTGTATCCCGTGTGACTGTACCCTATTGTATCCCGTGTGACTGTACCCTACTGTATCCCGTGTGACTGTACCTACTGTATTCCCAGGTGACTGTACCTACTGTATCCCGTGTGACTGTACCTACTGTATTCCCAGGTGACTGTACCCTACTGTATTCCCAGCTGACTGTACCCTACTGTATTCCCAGCTGACTGTACCCTACTGTATCCCATGTGACTGTACCTACTGTATCCCATGTGACTGTACCTACTGTATTCCCAGTTGACTGTACCTACTATATCCCATGTGACTGTACCTACTGTATCCCATGTGACTACCTACTGTATTCCCAGGTGACTGTACCTACTGCATCCCGTGTGACTGTACCCTACTGTATCCCGTGTGACTGTACCTACTGTATTCCAGGTGACTGTACCCTACTGTATCCCATGTGACTGTACCCTACTGTATCCCATGTGACTGTACCCTACTGTATCCCATGTGACTGTACCTACTGTATCCCATGTGACTGTACCTTACTGTATCCCATGTGATGGTACCCTACTGTATCCCGTGTGACTGTACCCTATTGTATCCCGTGTGACTGTACCCTACTGTATCACATGTGGCTGTACCCTACTGTATTCCCAGTTGACTGTACCTACTATATCCCATGTGACTGTACCCTACTGTATTCCCAGGTGACTGTACCCTGCTGTATTCCCAGGTGACTGTACCCTACTGCATTCCCAGGTGACTGTACCTACTGTATCCCATGTGACTGTACCCTACTGTATCCCATGTGACTGTACATACTGTATTCCCAGGTGACTGTACCCTATTGTATCCCATGTGACTGTACCCTATTGTATCCCATGTGACTGTACCCTACTGTATCCCGTGTGACTGTACCCTATTGTATCCCGTGTGACTGTACCCTACTGTATCCCGTGTGACTGTACCGACTGTATTCCAGGTGACTGTACTCTACTGTATCCTGTGTGACTGTACCCTATTGTATCCCATGTGACTGTACCCTACAAATCCCATGTGACTGTATCCTACTGTATCCCATGTGACTGTACCTACTGTATTCCCAGGTGACTGTACCCTATTGTATCCCATGTGACTGTACCCTACTGTATCCCATGTGACTGTACCCTACTGTATCCCCAGGTGACTGTACCCTACTGTATCCCGTGTGACTGTACCTGCTGTATCCCGTGTGACTGTACCCTACTGTATCCCATGTGACTGTACTCTACTGTATTCCAGGTGACTGTACTCTACTGTATCCCATGTGACTGTATCTACTGTATTCCCAGTTGACTGTACCTACTGTATCCCATGTGACTGTATCCCATGTGACTACCTACTGTATTCCCATGTGACTGTACCTACTGTATTCCCAGGTGACGGTACCTACTGCAGCCCGTGTGACTGTACCCTATTGTATCCCGTGTGACTGTACCCTACTGTATTCCCAGGTGACTGTACCTACTGCATCCCGTGTGACTGTAACCCTATTGTATCCCATGTGACTGTACCCTACTGTATCCCATGTGACTGTACCCTACTGTATCCCATGTGACTGTACCTACTGTATTCCCAGGTGACTGTACCCTACTGTATCCCATGTGACTGTACCCTACTGTATCCCGTGTGACTGTACCCTACTGTATCCCGTGTGACTGTACCCTACTGTATCCCATGTGACTGTACCCTACTGTATCCCATGTGACTGTACCCTACTGTATCCCATGTGACTGTACCTACTGTATTCCCAGGTGACTGTACCCTATTGTATCCCATGTGACTGTACCCTACTGTATCCCATGTGACTGTACCCTACTGTATCCCGTGTGACTGTACCCTACTGTATCCCATGTGACTGTATCCCAGGTGACTGTACCTACTGTATTCCAGGTGACTGTACTCTACTGTATCCCATGTGACTGTACCCTACTGTATCCCATGTGACTGTACCCTACTGTATCCCATGTGACTGTACCTACTGTATTCCCAGGTGACTGTACCCTATTGTATCCCATGTGACTGTACCCTACTGTATCCCATGTGACTGTACCCTACTGTATCCCGTGTGACTGTACCCTACTGTATCCCATGTGACTGTACCCTACTGTATCCCGTGTGACTGTACCCTACTGTATCCCATGTGACTGTATCCCAGGTGACTGTACCTACTGTATTCCAGGTGACTGTACTCTACTGTATCCCATGTGACTGTACCCTACTGTATCCCATGTGACTGTACCTACTGTATCCCATGTGACTGTACCTACTGTATTCCCAGGTGACTGTACCCTACTGTATCCCATGTGACTGTATCCCATGTGACTGTACCTACTGTATTCCCAGGTGACTGTACCCTACTGTATCCCGTGTGACTGTACCTACTCTATTCCAGGTGACTCTACCCTACTGTATTCCCAGGTGACTGTACCTACTCTATCCCATGTGACTGTACCCTACCGTATCCCAGGTGACTGTACCCTACCGTATCCCGTGTGACTGTACCTTACCGTATCCCATGTGACTGTACCCTACTGTATCCCATGTGACTGTACCTACTGTATCCCATGTGACTGTACCTACTGTATTCCCAGGTGACTGTACCCTACTGTATCCCATGTGACTGTATCCCATGTGACTGTACCTACTGTATTCCCAGGTGACTGTACCCTACTGTATCCCGTGTGACTGTACCTACTCTATTCCAGGTGACTCTACCCTACTGTATTCCCAGGTGACTGTACCTACTCTATCCCATGTGACTGTACCCTACCGTATCCCAGGTGACTGTACCCTACCGTATCCCGTGTGACTGTACCTTACCGTATCCCACGTGACTGTACCTTACCGTATCCCGTGTGACTCTACGTACCGTATCCCGTGTGACTACGTACTATATCCCATGTGACTGTACCCGACTGTATCCCATGTGACTGTACCCGACTGTATCCCATGTGACTGTACCTACTGTATTCCAGGTGACTGTACCTACTGTATCCCATGTGACTGTACCCGACTGTATCCCATGTGACTGTACCCTACTGTATTCCCATGTGACTGTACCTACTGTATTCCCAGTTGACTGTACCTACTGTATCCCATGTGACTGTATCCCATGTGACTACCTACTGTATTCCCATGTGACTATACCCTACTGTATCCCATGTGGCTGTACCCTACTGTATCCCATGTGACTGTACCCTACTGTATCCCATGTGACTGTACCTACTGCATTCCCAGGTGACTGTACCCTACTGTATTCCCAGGTGACTGTACTCTACTGTATTCCCAGGTGACTGTACTCTACTGTATCCCATGTGACTGTACCTACTGTATTCCCAGGTGACTGTACCCTACTGTATTCCCATGTGACTGTACCTACTGTATTCCCAGGTGACTGTACTCTACTGTATTCCCAGGTGACTGTACCTACTGTATCCCAAGTGACTGTACCTACTGTATTCCCAGGTGACTGTACTCTACTGTATCCCATGTGACTGTACCTACTGTATTCCCAGGTGACTGTACCCTATTGTATCCCATGTGACTGTACCCTACTGTATCACCAGGTGACTGTACCCTACTGTATCCCATGTGACTGTACCCTACTGTATCCCCAGGTGACTGTACCCTACTGTATCCCGTGTGACTGTACCTACTGTATTCCAGGTGACTGTATCCCACGTGACTACCTACTGTATTCCCAGGTGACTGTACCCTACTGTATCCCATGTGACTGTACCTACTATATTCCCAGGTGACTGTACCTACTGCATCCCGTGTGACTGTACCCTATTGTATCCCGTGTGACTGTACCCTACTGTATCCCGTGTGACTGTACCTACTCTATCCCATGTGACTGTACCTTACCGTATCCCGTGTGACTGTACGTACCGTGTCCCGTGTGACTGTACGTACCGTGTCCCGTGTGACTGTACGTACCGTGTCCCGTGTGACTGTACGTACCGTATCCCCTGTGACTCTACGTACCGTATCCCATGTGACTACGTACTATATCCCATGTGACTGTACCTACTGTATCCCATGTGACTGTACCTACTGTATCCCATGTGACTGTACCCTACTGTATCCCATGTGACTGTACCTTACTGTATCCCATGTGATGGTACCCTACTGTATCCCGTGTGACTGTACCCTACTGTATCCCGTGTGACTGTACCCTATTGTATTCCGTGTGACTGTACCCTACTGTATCACATGTGGCTGTACCCTATTGTATCCCATGTGACTGTACCCTACTGTATCCCATGTGACTGTACCCTACTGTATCCCATGTGACTGTACCCTACTGTATTCCCAGTTGACTGTACCTACTATATCCCATGTGACTGTACCCTACTGTATCCCATGTGACTGTACCCTGCTGTATTCCCAGGTGACTGTACCCTACTGCATTCCCAGGTGACTGTACCTACTGTATCCCATGTGACTGTACCCTACTGTATCCCATGTGACTGTACATACTGTATTCCCAGGTGACTGTACCTACTGCATCCCGTGTGACTGTACCCTACTGTATCCCGTGTGACTGTACCTACTGTATTCCAGGTGACTGTACTCTACTGTATCCCATGTGACTGTATCCTACTGTATCCCATGTGACTGTACCTACTGTATTCCCAGGTGACTGTACCCTACTGTATCCCATGTGACTGTACCTACTGTATTCCCAGGTGACTGTACCCTATTGTATCCCATGTGACTGTACCCGACTGTATCCCATGTGACTGTACCCTACTGTATCCCCAGGTGACTGTACCCTACTGTATCCCGTGTGACTGTACCTGCTGTATCCCGTGTGACTGTACCCTACTGTATCCCATGTGACTGTACTCTACTGTATTCCAGGTGACTGTACTCTACTGTATCCCATGTGACTGTATCTACTGTATTCCCAGTTGACTGTACCTACTGTATCCCATGTGACTGTATCCCATGTGACTACCTACTGTATTCCCAGGTGACTGTACCCTACTGTATCCCATGTGACTGTACCTACTGTATTCCCAGGTGACGGTACCTACTGCATCCCGTGTGACTGTACCCTATTGTATCCCGTGTGACTGTACCCTACTGTATTCCCAGGTGACTGTACCTACTGCATCCCGTGTGACTGTACCCTATTGTATCCCATGTGACTGTACCCTACTGTATCCCATGTGACTGTACCCTACTGTATCCCATGTGACTGTACCTACTGTATTCCCAGGTGACTGTACCCTATTGTATCCCATGTGACTGTACCCTACTGTATCCCATGTGACTGTACCCTACTGTATCCCCAGGTGACTGTACCCTACTGTATCCCGTGTGACTGTATCTGCTGTATCCCGTGTGACTGTACCCTACTGTATCCCATGTGACTGTACTCTACTGTATTCCAGGTGACTGTACTCTACTGTATCCCATGTGACTGTATCTACTGTATTCCCAGTTGACTGTACCTACTGTATCCCATGTGACTGTATCCCATGTGACTACCTACTGTATTCCCAGGTGACTGTACCCTACTGTATCCCATGTGACTGTACCTACTGTATTCCCAGGTGACGGTACCTACTGCATCCCGTGTGACTGTACCCTATTGTATCCCGTGTGACTGTACCCTACTGTATTCCCAGGTGACTGTACCTACTGCATCCCGTGTGACTGTACCCTACTGTATCCCGTGTGACTGTACCTACTGTATTCCAGGTGACTGTACCCTACTGTGTTCCCAGGTGACTGTACCTACTCTATCCCATGTAACTGTACCCTACCGTATCCCAGGTGACTGTACCCTACCGTATCCCGTGTGACTGTACCTTACCGTATCCCGTGTGACTTTACCTTACCGTGTCCCGTGTGACTGTACGTACCGTGTCCCGTGTGACTGTACGTACCGTATCCCCTGTGACTCTACGTACCGTATCCCGTGTGACTCTACGTACCGTATCCCGTGTGACTACGTACTATATCCCATGTGACTGTACCCTACTGTATCCCATGTGACTGTACCTTACTGTATCCCATGTGACGGTACCTTACTGTATCCCATGTGACTGTACCCTACTGTATCCCATGTGACTGTACCTTACTGTATCCCATGTGACGGTACCTTACCGTATCCCAGGTGACTGTACCTTACCGTATCCCGTGTGACTGTACCTTACCGTATCCCGTGTGACTCTACGTACCGTATCCCGTGTGACTACGTACTATATCCCATGTGACTGTACCCTACTGTATCCCATGTGACTGTACCCTACTGTATCCCATGTGACTGTACCTACTGTATTCCCAGGTGACTGTACCTACTGTATCCCGTGTGACTGTACCCTACTGTATCCCGTGTGACTGTACCCTATTGTATCCCGTGTGACTGTACCTACTGTATCCCATGTGAATGTACCCTACTGTATCCCATGTGACTGTACCCTATTGTATCCCGTGTGACTGTACCCTATTGTATCCCGTGTGACTGTACCCTACTGTATCCCGTGTGACTGTACCTACTGTATTCCCAGGTGACTGTACCTACTGTATCCCGTGTGACTGTACCTACTGTATTCCCAGGTGACTGTACCCTACTGTATTCCCAGCTGACTGTACCCTACTGTATTCCCAGCTGACTGTACCCTACTGTATCCCATGTGACTGTACCTACTGTATCCCATGTGACTGTACCTACTGTATTCCCAGTTGACTGTACCTACTATATCCCATGTGACTGTACCTACTGTATCCCATGTGACTACCTACTGTATTCCCAGGTGACTGTACCTACTGCATCCCGTGTGACTGTACCCTACTGTATCCCGTGTGACTGTACCTACTGTATTCCAGGTGACTGTACCCTACTGTATCCCATGTGACTGTACCCTACTGTATCCCATGTGACTGTACCCTACTGTATCCCATGTGACTGTACCTACTGTATCCCATGTGACTGTACCTTACTGTATCCCATGTGATGGTACCCTACTGTATCCCGTGTGACTGTACCCTATTGTTTCCCGTGTGACTGTACCCTACTGTATCACATGTGGCTGTACCCTATTGTATCCCATGTGACTGTACCCTACTGTATCCCATGTGACTGTACCCTACTGTATCCCATGTGACTGTACCCTACTGCATTCCCAGGTGACTGTACCTACTGTATCCCATGTGACTGTACCCTGCTGTATTCCCAGGTGACTGTACCCTACTGCATTCCCAGGTGACTGTACCTACTGTATCCCATGTGACTGTACCCTACTGTATCCCATGTGACTGTACATACTGTATTCCCAGGTGACTGTACCCTATTGTATCCCATGTGACTGTACCCTACTGTATCCCATGTGACTGTACCCTACTGTATCCCGTGTGACTGTACCCTATTGTATCCCGTGTTACTGTACCCTACTGTATCCCGTGTGACTGTACCTACTGTATTCCAGGTGACTGTACTCTACTGTATCCTGTGTGACTGTACCCTACTGTATCCCATGTGACTGTACATACTGTATTCCCAGGTGACTGTACCCTATTGTATCCCATGTGACTGTACCCTACTGTATCCCATGTGACTGTATCCTACTGTATCCCATGTGACTGTACATACTGTATTCCCAGGTGACTGTACCCTATTGTATCCCATGTGACTGTACCCTACTGTATCCCATGTGACTGTACCCTACTGTATCCCATGTGACTGTACATACTGTATTCCCAGGTGACTGTACCCTACTGTATCCCATGTGACTGTACCTACTGTATCCCATGTGACTGTACCCTACTGTATCCCGTGTGACTGTACCTACTGTATTCCAGGTGACTGTACTCTACTGTATCCCATGTGACTGTATCCTACTGTATCCCATGTGACTGTACCTACTGTATTCCCAGGTGACTGTACCCTACTGTATCCCATGTGACTGTACCTACTGTATTCCCAGGTGACTGTACCCTATTGTATCCCATGTGACTGTACCCGACTGTATCCCATGTGACTGTACCCTACTGTATCCCCAGGTGACTGTACCCTACTGTATCCCGTGTGACTGTACCTGCTGTATCCCGTGTGACTGTACCCTACTGTATCCCATGTGACTGTACTCTACTGTATTCCAGGTGACTGTACTCTACTGTATCCCATGTGACTGTATCTACTGTATTCCCAGTTGACTGTACCTACTGTATCCCATGTGACTGTATCCCATGTGACTACCTACTGTATTCCCAGGTGACTGTACCTACTGCATCCCGTGTGACTGTACCCTACTGTATCCCGTGTGACTGTACCTACTGTATTCCAGGTGACTGTACCCTACTGTATCCCATGTGACTGTACCCTACTGTATCCCATGTGACTGTACCCTACTGTATCCCATGTGACTGTACCTACTGTATCCCATGTGACTGTACCTTACTGTATCCCATGTGATGGTACCCTACTGTATCCCGTGTGACTGTACCCTATTGTATCCCGTGTGACTGTACCCTACTGTATCACATGTGGCTGTACCCTATTGTATCCCATGTGACTGTACCCTACTGTATCCCATGTGACTGTACCCTACTGTATCCCATGTGACTGTACCCTACTGCATTCCCAGGTGACTGTACCTACTGTATCCCATGTGACTGTACCCTGCTGTATTCCCAGGTGACTGTACCCTACTGCATTCCCAGGTGACTGTACCTACTGTATCCCATGTGACTGTACCCTACTGTATCCCATGTGACTGTACATACTGTATTCCCAGGTGACTGTACCCTATTGTATCCCATGTGACTGTACCCTACTGTATCCCATGTGACTGTACCCTACTGTATCCCGTGTGACTGTACCCTATTGTATCCCGTGTGACTGTACCCTACTGTATCCCGTGTGACTGTACCTACTGTATTCCAGGTGACTGTACTCTACTGTATCCTGTGTGACTGTACCCTACTGTATCCCATGTGACTGTACATACTGTATTCCCAGGTGACTGTACCCTATTGTATCCCATGTGACTGTACCCTACTGTATCCCATGTGACTGTATCCTACTGTATCCCATGTGACTGTACATACTGTATTCCCAGGTGACTGTACCCTATTGTATCCCATGTGACTGTACCCTACTGTATCCCATGTGACTGTACCCTACTGTATCCCATGTGACTGTACATACTGTATTCCCAGGTGACTGTACCCTACTGTATCCCATGTGACTGTACCTACTGTATCCCATGTGACTGTACCTACTGTATTCCCAGGTGACTGTACCTACTGCATCCCGTGTGACTGTACCCTACTGTATCCCGTGTGACTGTACCTACTGTATTCCAGGTGACTGTACTCTACTGTATCCCATGTGACTGTATCCTACTGTATCCCATGTGACTGTACCTACTGTATTCCCAGGTGACTGTACCCTACTGTATCCCATGTGACTGTACCTACTGTATTCCCAGGTGACTGTACCCTATTGTATCCCATGTGACTGTACCCGACTGTATCCCATGTGACTGTACCCTACTGTATCCCCAGGTGACTGTACCCTACTGTATCCCGTGTGACTGTACCTGCTGTATCCCGTGTGACTGTACCCTACTGTATCCCATGTGACTGTACTCTACTGTATTCCAGGTGACTGTACTCTACTGTATCCCATGTGACTGTATCTACTGTATTCCCAGTTGACTGTACCTACTGTATCCCATGTGACTGTATCCCATGTGACTACCTACTGTATTCCCAGGTGACTGTACCCTACTGTATCCCATGTGACTGTACCTACTGTATTCCCAGGTGACGGTACCTACTGCATCCCGTGTGACTGTACCCTATTGTATCCCGTGTGACTGTACCCTACTGTATTCCCAGGTGACTGTACCTACTGCATCCCGTGTGACTGTACCCTATTGTATCCCATGTGACTGTACCCTACTGTATCCCATGTGACTGTACCCTACTGTATCCCATGTGACTGTACCTACTGTATTCCCAGGTGACTGTACCCTATTGTATCCCATGTGACTGTACCCTACTGTATCCCATGTGGCTGTACCCTACTGTATCCCATGTGACTGTACCCTACTGTATCCCATGTGACTGTACCCTACTGTATCCCCAGGTGACTGTACCCTACTGTATCCCATGTGACTGTACCCTACTGTATCCCGTGTGACTGTACCCTACTGTATCCCGTGTGACTGTACCTGCTGTATCCCGTGTGACTGTACCCTACTGTATCCCATGTGACTGTACTCTACTGTATTCCAGGTGACTGTACTCTACTGTATCCCATGTGACTGTATCTACTGTATTCCCAGTTGACTGTACCTACTGTATCCCATGTGACTGTATCCCATGTGACTACCTACTGTATTCCCATGTGACTGTACCTACTGTATTCCCAGGTGACGGTACCTACTGCATCCCGTGTGACTGTACCCTACTGTATCCCGTGTGACTGTACCCTACTGTATCCCATGTGACTGTATCCCATGTGACTACCTACTGTATTCCCAGGTGACTGTACCTACTGCATCCCGTGTGACTGTACCCTACTGTATCCCGTGTGACTGTACCTACTGTATTCCAGGTGACTGTACCCTACTGTATCCCATGTGACTGTACCCTACTGTATCCCATGTGACTGTACCCTACTGTATCCCATGTGACTGTACCTACTGTATCCCATGTGACTGTACCTTACTGTATCCCATGTGATGGTACCCTACTGTATCCCGTGTGACTGTACCCTATTGTATCCCGTGTGACTGTACCCTACTGTATCACATGTGGCTGTACCCTATTGTATCCCATGTGACTGTACCCTACTGTATCCCATGTGACTGTACCCTACTGTATCCCATGTGACTGTACCCTACTGCATTCCCAGGTGACTGTACCTACTGTATCCCATGTGACTGTACCCTGCTGTATTCCCAGGTGACTGTACCCTACTGCATTCCCAGGTGACTGTACCTACTGTATCCCATGTGACTGTACCCTACTGTATCCCATGTGACTGTACATACTGTATTCCCAGGTGACTGTACCCTATTGTATCCCATGTGACTGTACCCTACTGTATCCCATGTGACTGTACCCTACTGTATCCCGTGTGACTGTACCTACTGTATTCCAGGTGACTGTACTCTACTGTATCCTGTGTGACTGTACCCTACTGTATCCCATGTGACTGTACATACTGTATTCCCAGGTGACTGTACCCTATTGTATCCCATGTGACTGTACCCTACTGTATCCCATGTGACTGTATCCTACTGTATCCCATGTGACTGTACATACTGTATTCCCAGGTGACTGTACCCTATTGTATCCCATGTGACTGTACCCTACTGTATCCCATGTGACTGTACCCTACTGTATCCCATGTGACTGTACATACTGTATTCCCAGGTGACTGTACCCTACTGTATCCCATGTGACTGTACCTACTGTATCCCATGTGACTGTACCTACTGTATTCCCAGGTGACTGTACCTACTGCATCCCGTGTGACTGTACCCTACTGTATCCCGTGTGACTGTACCTACTGTATTCCAGGTGACTGTACTCTACTGTATCCCATGTGACTGTATCCTACTGTATCCCATGTGACTGTACCTACTGTATTCCCAGGTGACTGTACCCTACTGTATCCCATGTGACTGTACCTACTGTATTCCCAGGTGACTGTACCCTATTGTATCCCATGTGACTGTACCCGACTGTATCCCATGTGACTGTACCCTACTGTATCCCCAGGTGACTGTACCCTACTGTATCCCGTGTGACTGTACCTGCTGTATCCCGTGTGACTGTACCCTACTGTATCCCATGTGACTGTACTCTACTGTATTCCAGGTGACTGTACTCTACTGTATCCCATGTGACTGTATCTACTGTATTCCCAGTTGACTGTACCTACTGTATCCCATGTGACTGTATCCCATGTGACTACCTACTGTATTCCCAGGTGACTGTACCCTACTGTATCCCATGTGACTGTACCTACTGTATTCCCAGGTGACGGTACCTACTGCATCCCGTGTGACTGTACCCTATTGTATCCCGTGTGACTGTACCCTACTGTATTCCCAGGTGACTGTACCTACTGCATCCCGTGTGACTGTACCCTATTGTATCCCATGTGACTGTACCCTACTGTATCCCATGTGACTGTACCCTACTGTATCCCATGTGACTGTACCTACTGTATTCCCAGGTGACTGTACCCTATTGTATCCCATGTGACTGTACCCTACTGTATCCCATGTGACTGTACCCTACTGTATCCCCAGGTGACTGTACCCTACTGTATCCCGTGTGACTGTACCTGCTGTATCCCGTGTGACTGTACCCTACTGTATCCCATGTGACTGTACTCTACTGTATTCCAGGTGACTGTACTCTACTGTATCCCATGTGACTGTATCTACTGTATTCCCAGTTGACTGTACCTACTGTATCCCATGTGACTGTATCCCATGTGACTACCTACTGTATTCCCAGGTGACTGTACCCTACTGTATCCCATGTGACTGTACCTACTGTATTCCCAGGTGACGGTACCTACTGCATCCCGTGTGACTGTACCCTATTGTATCCCGTGTGACTGTACCCTACTGTATTCCCAGGTGACTGTACCTACTGCATCCCGTGTGACTGTACCCTACTGTATCCCGTGTGACTGTACCTACTGTATTCCAGGTGACTGTACCCTACTGTGTTCCCAGGTGACTGTACCTACTCTATCCCATGTAACTGTACCCTACCGTATCCCAGGTGACTGTACCCTACCGTATCCCGTGTGACTGTACCTTACCGTATCCCGTGTGACTTTACCTTACCGTGTCCCGTGTGACTGTACGTACCGTGTCCCGTGTGACTGTACGTACCGTATCCCCTGTGACTCTACGTACCGTATCCCGTGTGACTACGTACTATATCCCATGTGACTGTACCCTACTGTATCCCATGTGACTGTACCTTACTGTATCCCATGTGACGGTACCTTACTGTATCCCATGTGACTGTACCCTACTGTATCCCATGTGACTGTACCTTACTGTATCCCATGTGACGGTACCTTACCGTATCCCAGGTGACTGTACCCTACCGTATCCCGTGTGACTGTACCTTACCGTATCCCGTGTGACTCTACGTACCGTATCCCGTGTGACTACGTACTATATCCCATGTGACTGTACCCTACTGTATCCCATGTGACTGTACCCTACTGTATCCCATGTGACTGTACCTACTGTATTCCCAGGTGACTGTACCTACTGTATCCCGTGTGACTGTACCCTACTGTATCCCGTGTGACTGTACCCTATTGTATCCCGTGTGACTGTACCTACTGTATCCCATGTGAATGTACCCTACTGTATCCCATGTGACTGTACCCTATTGTATCCCGTGTGACTGTACCCTATTGTATCCCGTGTGACTGTACCCTACTGTATCCTGTGTGACTGTACCTACTGTATTCCCAGGTGACTGTACCTACTGTATCCCGTGTGACTGTACCTACTGTATTCCCAGGTGACTGTACCCTACTGTATTCCCAGCTGACTGTACCCTACTGTATTCCCAGCTGACTGTACCCTACTGTATCCCATGTGACTGTACCTACTGTATCCCATGTGACTGTACCTACTGTATTCCCAGTTGACTGTACCTACTATATCCCATGTGACTGTACCTACTGTATCCCATGTGACTACCTACTGTATTCCCAGGTGACTGTACCTACTGCATCCCGTGTGACTGTACCCTACTGTATCCCGTGTGACTGTACCCTACTGTATCCCATGTGACTGTACCCTACTGTATCCCATGTGACTGTACCCTACTGTATCCCATGTGACTGTACCTACTGTATCCCATGTGACTGTACCTTACTGTATCCCATGTGATGGTACCCTACTGTATCCCGTGTGACTGTACCCTATTGTATCCCGTGTGACTGTACCCTACTGTATCACATGTGGCTGTACCCTATTGTATCCCATGTGACTGTACCCTACTGTATCCCATGTGACTGTACCCTACTGTATCCCATGTGACTGTACCCTACTGCATTCCCAGGTGACTGTACCTACTGTATCCCATGTGACTGTACCCTACTGTATCCCATGTGACTGTACATACTGTATTCCCAGGTGACTGTACCCTATTGTATCCCATGTGACTGTACCCTACTGTATCCCATGTGACTGTACCCTACTGTATCCCGTGTGACTGTACCCTATTGTATCCCGTGTGACTGTACCCTACTGTATTCCCAGGTGACTGTACCTACTGCATCCCGTGTGACTGTACCCTATTGTATCCCATGTGACTGTACCCTACTGTATCCCATGTGACTGTACCCTACTGTATCCCATGTGACTGTACCTACTGTATTCCCAGGTGACTGTACCCTATTGTATCCCATGTGACTGTACCCTACTGTATCCCATGTGACTGTACCCTACTGTATCCCCAGGTGACTGTACCCTACTGTATCCTGTGTGACTGTACCTGCTGTATCCCGTGTGACTGTACCCTACTGTATCCCATGTGACTGTACTCTACTGTATTCCAGGTGACTGTACTCTACTGTATCCCATGTGACTGTATCTACTGTATTCCCAGTTGACTGTACCTACTGTATCCCATGTGACTGTATCCCATGTGACTACCTACTGTATTCCCAGGTGACTGTACCCTACTGTATCCCATGTGACTGTACCTACTGTATTCCCAGGTGACGGTACCTACTGCATCCCGTGTGACTGTACCCTATTGTATCCCGTGTGACTGTACCCTACTGTATTCCCAGGTGACTGTACCTACTGCATCCCGTGTGACTGTACCCTATTGTATCCCGTGTGACTGTACCCTAATGTATCCCGTGTGACTGTACCTACTGTATTCCAGGTGACTGTACCCTACTGTGTTCCCAGGTGACTGTACCTACTCTATCCCATGTGACTGTACCTACTGTATTCCCAGTTGACTGTACCTACTATATCCCATGTGACTGTACCTACTGTATCCCATGTGACTACCTACTGTATTCCCAGGTGACTGTACCTACTGCATCCCGTGTGACTGTACCCTACTGTATCCCGTGTGACTGTACCTACTGTATTCCAGGTGACTGTACCCTATTGTATCCCATGTGACTGTACCCTACTGTATTCCATGTGACTGTACCTTACTGTATCCCCAGGTGACTGTACCCTACTGTATCCCGTGTGACTGTACCCTATTGTATCCCATGTGACTGTACTCTACTGTATCCCATGTGACTGTACCCTACTGTATCCCATGTGACTGTACTCTACTGTATTCCAGGTGACTGTACTCTACTGTATCCCATGTGACTGTACCTACTGTATTCCCAGTTGACTGTACCTACTGTATCCCATGTGACTGTATCCCATGTGACTACCTACAGTATTCCCAGGTGACTGTACCCTACTGTATCCCATGTGACTGTACCTACTGTATTCCCAGGTGACGGTACCTACTGCATCCCGTGTGACTGTACCCTATTGTATCCCGTGTGACTGTACCCTACTGTATTCCCAGGTGACTGTACCTACTGCATCCCGTGTGACTGTACCCTATTGTATCCCGTGTGACTGTACCCTACTGTATCCCGTGTGACTGTACCTACTGTATTCCAGGTGACTGTACCCTACTGTGTTCCCAGGTGACTGTACCTACTCTATCCCAGGTGACTGTACCCTACCGTATCCCAGGTGACTGTACCCTACCGTATCCCGTGTGACTGTACCTTACCGTATCCCGTGTGACTTTACCTTACCGTGTCCCGTGTGACTGTACGTACCGTGTCCCGTGTGACTGTACGTACCGTATCCCCTGTGACTCTACGTACCGTATCCCGTGTGACTACGTACTATATCCCATGTGACTGTACCCTACTGTATCCCATGTGACTGTACCCTACTGTATCCCATGTGACTGTACCTTACTGTATCCCATGTGACGGTACCTTACCGTATCCCAGGTGACTGTACCCTACCGTATCCCGTGTGACTGTACCTTACCGTATCCCGTGTGACTCTACGTACCGTATCCCGTGTGACTACGTACTATATCCCATGTGACTGTACCCTACTGTATCCCATGTGACTGTACCCTACTGTATCCCATGTGACTGTACCTACTGTATTCCCAGGTGACTGTACCTACTGTATCCCGTGTGACTGTACCCTACTGTATCCCGTGTGACTGTACCCTATTGTATCCCGTGTGACTGTACCCTACTGTATCCCGTGTGACTGTACCTACTGTATTCCCAGGTGACTGTACCTACTGTATCCCCTGTGACTGTACCTACTGCATCCCATGTGAATGTACCCTGCTGTATTCCCAGGTGACTGTACCCTACTGTATTCCCAGCTGACTGTACCCTACTGTATCCCATGTGACTGTACCTACTGTATCCCATGTGACTGTACCTACTGTATTCCCAGTTGACTGTACCTACTATATCCCATGTGACTGTACCTACTGTATCCCATGTGACTACCTACTGTATTCCCAGGTGACTGTACCTACTGCATCCCGTGTGACTGTACCTACTGTATTCCAGGTGACTGTACCCTATTGTATCCCATGTGACTGTACCCTACTGTATCCCATGTGACTGTACCCTACTGTATCCCCAGGTGACTGTACCCTACTGTATCCCCAGGTGACTGTACCCTACTGTATCCCGTGTGACTGTACCCTATTGTATCCCGTGTGACTGTACTCTACTGTATCCCATGTGACTGTACCCTACTGTATCCCATGTGACTGTACCTACTGTATTCCCAGTTGACTGTACCTACTATATCCCATGTGACTGTACCCTACTGTATCCTATGTGACTGTACCCTACTGTATCCCGTGTGACTGTACCCTACTGTATCCCCAGGTGACTGTACCTACTGTATTCCATGTGACTGTACCTACTGTATCCCCAGGTGACTGTACTCTACTGTATCCCATGTGACTGTACCCTACTGTATCCCATGTGACTGTACCCTACTGTATTCCCAGTTGACTGTACCTACTGTATCCCGTGTGACTGTACCCTACTGCATCCCGTGTGACTGTACCCTATTGTATCCCGTGTGACTGTACCCTACTGTATCCCGTGTGACTGTACCTACTGTATTCCCATGTGACTGTACCTACTCTATCCCATGTGACTGTACCCTACCGTATCCCAGGTGACTGTACCCTACCGTATCCCGTGTGACTGTACCTTACCGTATCCCGTGTGACTTTACCTTACCGTATCCCGTGTGACTGTACGTACCGTGTCCCATGTGACTGTACGTACCGTGTCCCGTGTGACTGTACGTACCGTATCCCCTGTGACTCTACGTACCGTATCCCGTGTGACTACGTACTATATCCCATGTGACTGTACCTTACTGTATCCCATGTGACTGTAGCCTACTGTATCCCGTGTGACTGTACCCTATTGTATCCCGTGTGACTGTACCCTACTGTATCCCATGTGGCTGTACCCTACTGTATCCCATGTGACTGTACCCTACTGTATCCCATGTGACTGTACCCTACTGTATCCCATGTGACTGTATCCCATGTGACTGTACCCTACTGTATCCCATGTGGCTGTACCCTACTGTATCCCATGTGACTGTACCCTACTGTATTCCCATTTGACTGTACCCTACCGTATCCCGTGTGACTGTACCCTATTGTATCCCGTGTGGCTGTACCCTACTGTATCCCATGTGACTGTACCCTACTGTATCCCATGTGACTGTACCCTACTGTATCCCATGTGACTGTATTCCCATGTGACTGTACCCTACTGTATTCCCATTTGACTGTACCTACTGCATTCCCAGGTGACTGTACCCTACTGTATCCCATGTGACTGTACCCTACTGTATCCCATGTGACTGTACCTACTGTATTCCCAGGTGACTGTACTCTACTGTATCCCATGTGACTGTACCCTACTGTATCCCATGTGACTGTAACTACTGTATTCCCAGTTGACTGTACCTACTATATCCCATGTGACTGTACCTACTGTATCCCATGTGACTGTATCCCATGTGACTACCTACTGTATTCCCAGGTGACTGTACCCTACTGTATCCCATGTGACTACCTTACTGTATCCCATGTGACTGTACCTTACTGTATCCCATGTGACTGTACCCTACTGTATCCCGTGTGACTACCCTACTGTATCCCGTGTGACTGTACCCTACTGTATCTAATGTGACTGTACCCTACTGTATCCCATGTGATTGTACCCAACAATGTTTCTATTTGTGTGTCTGTATCTGTGTGTGTATGTCTGTACACACGCACCTGTGTGTGTCTTTGTAAGTATGTGTGTGCGCATGTTTGGATTTGTGTGCGTGCGTGCCCTTGCGCGTGTATTTGTGTTTGCGTGCATTCATCTGCATATGTACTTTTTTTTTATTCGTTTATGGGATGTGGGCGTCGCTGGCAAGGCTAGCATTTATTGCCCATCCCTAATTGCCCTTGAGAAGGTGGTGGTGAGCCGCCTTCTTGAACTGCTGCAGTCCGTGTGATGAAGGTACTCCCACAGTGCTGTTAGATAGGGAGTTCCAGGATTTTGGCCCAGCGACGATGAAGGATCAGCGATATACTTCGAAGTTAGGATGGTGTGTGACTTGGAGGGGAACTTGGAGGTGGTGGTGTTCCCATGCGTCTGCTGCCCTTGTCCTTCTAGGTGGTAGAGGTCGCGGGTTTGGGAAGTGCTGTCGAAGAAGCCTTGGCGAGTTGCTGCAGTGCATCTTGTAGATGGTAACACTGCAGTCACGGTGCGCCAGTGGTGGAGGGAGTGAATGTTTAAGGTGGTGGATGGGGTGCCAATCAAGCGGGCTGCTTTGTCCTGGATGGTGTTGAGCTTCTTGAGTGTTGTTGGAGCTGCACTCATCCAGGCAAGTGGAGAGTATTCCATCACACTCCTTACTTGTGCCTTGTAGATGAAAGAAAGGCTTTGGGGAGTCAGGAGGTGAGACACTCGCCGCAGAATACCTAGCCTCTGACCTGCTCTTGTTGCCACAGTATTTATGTGGCTGGTCCAGTTAAGTTTCTGGTCAATGGTGACCCCCAGGATGTTGATGGTGGGGGATTCGGTGATGGTAATGCCATTGAAAGTCAAGGGGAGGTGGTTAGACTCTCGCTTGTTGGAGATAGTCATTGCCTGGCACTTCTGTGGCGCGAATGTTACCTGCCACTTATCAGCCCAAGCCTGAACGTCGTCCAGGTCTTGTTGCATGCGGGCATGGACTGCTTTATTATCTGAGGAGTTGTGAATGGCACTGAACACTATGCAGTCATCAGCAAACATCCCCATTTCTGACCTTATGTTGGAGGGAAGTTCACTGATTAAGCAGCTGAAGATGGTTGGGCCTAGGACACTGCCCTGAGGAACTCCTGCAGCGATGTCCTCGGGCTGTGATGATTGGCCTTCAATCACCACAACCATCTTCCTTTGTGCTAGGTATGACTCCAGCCAGTGGAGAGTTTCCCCCCCCCAATTCCCATTGACTTCAGTTTTACTTGGGCTCCTTGATGCCACACTCCGTCAAATGCTGCCTTGAAGTCAGGGCAGTCACTCTCACCTCACCTCTGGAATTCAGCTCCTTTGTCCATGTTTGGACCAAGGCTGTAATGAGGTCGGGAGCCGAGTGGTCTTGGCGGAACCCAAACTGGGCATCAGTGAGCAGGTTATTGGTGAATAAGTGCCGCTTGATAGCACTGTCGATGACACCTTCCATCACTTTGCTGATGATTGAGAGTAGACTGATGGGGCAGTAATTGGCCGGATTGGATTTGTCCTGCTTTTTGTGGACAGGACATACCTGGGCAGTTTTCCACATTGTCAGATAGATGCCAGTGTTATAGCTGTACTGGAACAGCTTGGCTAGAGGTGCGTCTAGTTCTGGAGCACAAGTCTTCAGCACGATAGCCGGGATGTTGTCAGGGCCCATAGCCTTTGCTGTGTCCAGTGCGCTCAGCCGTTTCTTGATATCACGCGGAGTGAATCGAATTGGCTGAAGACTGGCTTCTGTGATGGTGGGGACCTCAGGAGTAGGCCGATATGGATCATCCACTCAGCACCCCTGGCTGAAGATGGTTGCAAACGCTTCAGCCTTGTCTTTTGCACTCACGTGCTGGGCTCCACCATCATTGGGGACGGGGATATTCATGGAGCCTCCTCCTCCTGTTCATTGTTTAATGGTCCACCACCATTCACGACTGGATGTGGCAGGACTGTAGAGCTTTGATCTGATCCGTTGATTGTGGGATCGCTTAGCCCTGTTTATAGCATGCTGCTATCGCTGTTTAGCATGCATGTAGTCCTGTGTTGCAGCTTCCCCAGGTTGGCACCTCATTTTTAGGTACGCCTGGTGCTGCTCCTGGCATGCTCTTCGCACTCCTCATTGAACCAGGGTTGGTCCCTTGGCTTGATGGTAATGGTAGAGTGAGGGATATGCCGGGCCATGAGATTACAGATTGTGGTGGAATACAATTCTGCTGCTGCTGATGGCCCACCGCGCCTCATGGATGCCCAGTTTTGAGCTGCTAGATCTGTTCTGAATCTATCCCATTTATCATGGTGGTAGTGCCACACAACACGATGGAGGGTGTCCTCAGTGACAAGACGGGACTTTGTCTCCACAATGACTGTGCGGTGGTCACTGCTGCCAATATTGTCATGGACAGATGCATCTGCGACAGGTAGATTGGTGAGGATTGTGCATGTGTCTGCGCATACACCTATATGTGTATTTGTGTGCGCGTACCCTGTGTATTTTTTTTTGTGTGCATGTGCGCCTGTGTGTGTGCGTGCGCTTATTTGTGTGTGTATTTGTGTATGTGACTGTGTAGGTGTGTACTTGTGTGCGTGACTGAGTGTATTTGTGATTGTGTCTGTATGTGTATTTGTGTTTGTGTATTTGTGTGTGTCTGTGTATTTGTGTGCGTGCCTGTGTGTGTATTTGTGTGTGTGTGTCTGTGTATTTGTGTGCGTGTTTGTGTTTAATTGTGTGCGTGCCTGTGTTTGTGTTTAATTGTGTGCGTGCCTGTGTTTGTGTTTAATTGTGTGCGTGCCTGTGTTTGTGTATATTTGTGTGCATGCCTGTGTGTACCTGTGTTTGTGTGTATTTGTGTGTGTGCCTGTGTTTGTGTGTATTTGTGTGTGTACCTGTGTTTGTGTGTATTTGTTTGTGTGTTTGTGTGTATTTGTGTGTGTGCCTGTGTTTGTGTGTATTTGTGTGTCAAACAGTCTTTGCGATTTGGGCAAGGTACCCGAGGGTGCCAGAGTATCCATTTCCTGGCATGTGTCGCCACCGTCAGAAGAGGGCGCAAGGAGGGAAAAACTAGGTGCAGGGATCAGCAGAGGAAAGGACTGAGCTTGTCTCTATGGTGTGTTTCTTTGCGACTGACGAGCACTAGACATTCCTCCACTAGATGGGCCTCTACTCTAACCAATACAAACATGAAGCTCAGCCCTGTGATAAAATACTACCCATGATGCGGAGATGCCGGTGTTGGACTGGGGTGGACAAAATTGAGAGGTCGCACAACACCAGGTTATAGTCCAACAGTTTTATTTGAAATCACAAGCTTTCGGAGCTATCGATCGCCCTCCGAAAGCTTGTGATTTCAAATAAAACTGTTGGACTATAACCTGGTGTTGTGCGACCTCTCAATAAAATACTACCAGCAGGGGGCTCTGGTGGGAAGGGGGCTGAAGAGCGGAGAGAACCGAAGGCAACAACACTCTGCTCAGTGAAGGACTGTCTGCCTCGTTCTTTGACAAGACATCTCTTTCATTACTGGCTGTAGGGTGAAAGGAGATTGGATTTGGCAGCAAAAGTTCTTGGGTTAATCTTTGCAGTCTGGAGCTCGTTGCTTCCAGCGCCTGGCCAGCTCTGGTTTAACTAAAATATTTCTCTGTGGTTTGAACCAGCCCACTGGGTGCTGTCAGCAAAAAGAATTAACCGCAGGACCAAACGGAAACATGGGAAAATTAGAGCTTTGTTGCAGTTTTACTGGACAGTCAATGAATACCATCTGCTTCTTAGCTACTTATTACAAACATGGCTTGTATTCCCTTGAGTTTAGAAGATTAAGAGGTGATCTAATTGAGGTGTTTAAAATGTTAAAAGGAGTTAATAGGGTAGAAACTATTTCCTCTGGTGGGAGAGTCCAGAACAAGGGGGCATAACCTTAAAATTAGAGCTCAGCCGTTCAGGGGTGATGTTAGGAAGCACTTCTTCACACAAAGGGTAGTGGAAATCTGGAACTCTCTCCCCCAAAAAGCTGTTGAGGCTGGGGGAGATTGATAGATTTCTGTTGGGTAAGGTATCAAGGGATATGGAGTTAAGGGGTGTAAATGGAGTTGAGGTGCAGATCAGCCATTTTCTAAGTGAATGGTGGAACAGGCTCGAGGGGCTGAATGGCCTGTTCCTGTTCCTGTAACGGGCAGGTAGCTCGGCACAGCATGAACTCCTGCAGTACATCACGTGAGTCTCTCCACATGTGTGTCGCACAGCTTACTGCTCACGTGGCACAGCTTTGCATCAAAAGGCCTTTCCAATCCACTCAAAAGTCACTCTGGTAAAAGCACCACCTTTCCAGGCCGCATGTAGCTTGCTACTCCTGAACTGAAGTCTCCAGCTCCACTCAAAGAAAAAAAAGAAAGAACTTGCATTTATATAGCGCCTTTCATGACCTTAGGACGCCCCAAAGCGCTTTAGAGCCAACAAAATACTTTTGAGGTGTAGGTGGCTCAGTGGGTAGCATTCTCATCTCAAAGTCACAAGGTCATGGGTTCAAGTCCCCACTCCAGAGACTTGAGCCCATAATCCAGGCTGACATCCCAGTGCCAGTACTGAGGGAGTGCTGCACTGTCCGAGGTGCCGTCTTTCAGGTGAGACGTTAAACCGAGGCCCCGTCTGCCCTCTCATAGAGTCATAGAGTTATACAGCACAGAAAGAGGCCCTTCGGCCCATCGTGTCCGCGCCAGCCATCAAGCCCTGTCTATTCTAATCCCATTTTCCAGCACTTGGTCCGTAGCCTTGTATGCTATGGCGTTTCAAGTGCTCATCTAAATGCTTCTTGAATGTTGTGAGGGTTCCTGCCTCTACCATCCTTTCAGGCAGTGAGTTCCAGATTCCAACCACCCTCTGGGTGAAAAAGTTTTTCCTCAAATCCCCTCTAAACCTCCTGCCCCTTACCTTGAAACTATGCCCCCTGGTTATTGACCCCTCTACTAAGGGGAAAAGTTCCTTTTCTATCTACCCTATCTATGCCCCTCATAATTTTGTGCACCTCAATCAGGTCCCCCCTCAGCCTCTCTGCTCTAAGGAAAACAACCCCAGCCTGTCCAGTCTCTCTTCATAGCTGAAGCGCTCCAGCCCAGGTAACATCCTGATGAATCTCCTCTGCACCCTCTCCAATGCAATCACATCCCTCCTATAGTCTGGTGACCAGAACTGCACACAGTATTCCAGCTGTGGCCTAACTAACGTTTTGTACAGCTCCATCATAACCTCCCTGCTCTTATATTCTATGCCTCGGCTAATGAAGGCAAGTATCCCATATGCCTTTTTAACCACCTTATCTACCTGTCCTGCTGCCTTCAGGGATCTATGTACGTGCACGCCAAGGTCCCTCTGATCCTCTGTCCTTCCTAGGATCCTACCATTCATTGTGTATTCCCTTGCCTTGTTTGTCCTCCCAAAATGCATCACCTCACACTTTTCAGGGTTAAATTCCATTTGCCACTGTTCTGCCCATCTAACCAACCCGTCCATATCGTCCTGTAGCCTGAGGCTTCCCTCCTCGCTATTTACCACCCCACCAATTTTTGTGTCATCTGCGAACTTACTGATCATACCTCCTACATTCATATCTAAATCATTAATGTACACTACAAACAGCAAAGGACCCAGCACCGATCCCTGCGGTACACCACTGGACACAGGCTTCCAGTCACAAAAACAACCTTCGACCATCACCCTCTACCTCCTGCCGCTAAACCAATTTTGGATCCAATGTGCCAAATTGCCCTGGATCCCATGGGTTCTTACCTTCTTGACCAGTCTCCCATGTGGGACTTTGTCAAAAGACTTAGTGAAGTCCATGTAGACTACATCAACTGCACTACCCTCATCCACACACCTAGTCACCCCCTCTCAAAATTCAATCAAATTGGTCAGACATGATCTCCCCCTGACAAAGCCATGCTGACTATCCCTGATTAATCCCTGCCTCTCCAAGTGGAGACTAATTCTGTCCCTCAGAATTTTTTCCAATAATTTCCCTACCACTGATGTTAGGCTCACTGGCCTGTAATTCCCTGGTTTATCCCTACTACCCTTCTTGAACAATGGTACTACGTTAGCTGTTCTCCAGTCCTCTGGCACCTCCCCTGTGGCCAGAGAGGTTCTGAAAATTTGTGTCAGAGCCCCTGCAATCTCCTTCCTTGCCTCACACAGCAGCCTGGGGATACATCCCGTCAGGGCCTGGGGATTTATCCACTTTTAAGCCTGCTAAAACCGCTAGTACCTCCTCCCTCTCAATACTAATTTGTTCAAGTATATCACAATCCCCCTGCCTGATTTCTATGCCTACATCATCCTTCTCCATAGTGAACACAGATGCAAAATATTCATTTAAAACCTCACCTACATCTTCCGGCTCCACACACAGATTGCCACTTTGGTCCCTAATGGGCCCTACTCTTTCCCTGGTTATCCTCTTGCCCTTAATATACTTATAAAACACCTTGGGATTTTCCTTTATTTTGCCCGCCAGTGTTTTTTCATGCCCCCTCTTCGCTCTCCTAATTTCTTTTTTAAGTACCCCCCTGCACTTTCTATACTCCTCTCGGGCTTCCACTGTTTTTAGTCCTTTGTATCTGCCAAAAGCCTCCCTTTTTTTCCTAATCCATTCTTGTATATCCCTTGACATCCAGGGTTCCCTGGGCTTGTTGGTCCCACCCTTGACCTTTACGGGAACATGTTGGCATTGTACTCTCTCTCTTTCCTTTCTGAAAGACTCCCATTGCTCTGATGTGGATTTTCCTACAAGTAGCTGATCCCAGTCCATTTTGGCCAGCCTGCCTTATCATATTAAAATTGGCCTTCCCCCAATTTAGAACCTTTATTTCCGGTCCATCTTTGTCCTTTTCCATGACTACCTTAAATCTCACCGTATTATGGTCACTGTCACCAAAATGCTCTCCTACTGACACATCTACCACTTGCCCGGCTACATTCCCTAGAATTAGGTCCAATACCGCCCCCTCTCTTGTAGGACTTTCTACATGCTGGCTCAAAAAGCTCTCCTGGATGCACTTTAAGAATTCCGCACCCTCTAAGCCTTTCACACTCTGACTATCCCAGTTAATATTGGGGAAGTTGAAATCCCCTACTATTATTACCCTATTATTTCTACACTTCTCTGAGATTTGCCTACATATCTGTTCCTCTATCACCCCCTGACTGTTTGGGGGCCTATAGTACACTACCAGCAAAGTGTTTGCCCCCTTTTTGTTTTTAAGTTCTACCCATATGCCCTCATTAGAGGAACCTGCGAAGATATCATCCCTCCTTACAGCAGTAATTGACTCCTTGATTAATATTGCGACACCCCCATCTCTTTTACACCCCCCTCTGTCTCGCCTGAAGATTCTATACCCCGGAATATTGAGCTGACAGTCCTGCCCCTCCCTCAACCATGTCTCTGTGATAGCAACATCATCATACTCCCATGTGTTCATCAACATCTTCAATTCATCTGCCTTGCTCGCAAGACACCTTGCATTAAAATAAATGCCATCCAGCCTTGCCGTACTCCCTTGTGCCGTTACATATTTGCTCTGCCTTCTAGACCGACTTGTTTTTTCCTCCATATTTGGCTGTGCATCACCCCCTACTATAGCTCCACTCCGTATCCCATCCCCCTGCCAAGTTGGTTTAAACCTCCCCCCCCACCGCCCCCCGCCCCCCCCCCCCAACAGTACTAGCAAACCTCCCCACAAAGATGTTGGTCCCGTTCTGGTTCAGGTGCAACCCGTCCGACTTGTACAGGTCCCACCTTCCTCAGAAGCAGACCCAGTGATCCAGGAAACTAAAGCCCTCCCTCCTGCACCAACTCTTTAGCCATGCATTCATCTGCTCTATTCTCCTATTCCTATACTCACTAGCACATGGCACCGGGAGTAATCCAGAGATTACAACCTTTGAGGTCCTGCTTTTTAATCTGCTACCTATCTCCCTAAATTCTTGTTGCAGGACCTCATCCCTCTTTCTACCCATGTCGTTGGTACCAATGTGAACCACGACCTCTGACTGTTCGCCCTCCCCCTTCAGAATGCCCTGCAGCCGTTCAGTGACATCCTTGACCCTGGCACCAGGGAGGCAACATACCATCCTGGAGTCACGTCTGCGGCCACTGAAATGTCTATCTGTTCCCCTTACAATAGAATCCCCTATCACTATTGCTCTCCCACTCTTTTTCCTCCCCTCCTGCGCAGCTGAGCCACTCATAGTGCCACGGACTTGGCTCTTGCTGCATTCCCCTGAGAAACCATCTCCCCCAGCAGTATCCAAAACGGAAAATCTGTTGGAGAAGGAGATGGACCCAGGGGACTCCTGCACTACCTTCCTAGTTCTTTTACTCTGTCTGGCAGTCACCCATTTCCTGTCTGTCTGTGCACTCTTTACCTGCGGTGGGACCACCTCGTTAAACGTACTATCCACGAAGATCTCAACTTCGCAGATGCTCCACAGTGACTCCAGCCGCAGCTCCAGCTCCGAAACGTGGATTTCGAGTAGCTGCAGCTGGAGACACTTCCTGCACATGTATTCGCCCTGGACACCTGAAGTGTTCCTGACTTCCCACAAAGCACAGGAGGAGCACTCCACGCAGCCGAGCTGCCCTGCCATGTCCTACCCTTAATTTACTCCCTTTACTTCCTTTAAATTAAAGAATATTAAATACACTAGGGACCTTACTTCACTTTAAACACTACTTACTCTAAACTAGAGACCTTACTTTGACTTTAACGACTGGACTGCAGAAATACTCACCAGGTCCTACTTACCAATCAGCTCCTTCCCTGGTTGTGACGTCACTTTAGCGGTTTCGCAGTTGTTGTTGTTTGACTGCTCCCGCTCTCGGACTCTTTACTTGGTGTACAGTAAGAACTAATTTCTATAGGGTGAAAAGTTAGGAAAAACAAAGGCGAAGCAAGGGAGCTCCTCCTTCCACTCCTCACCTAACTCCCTGACTCACCCAACTCGCAGCACTCTGTTTAAACCGCACTCAGTCTCTGCGCTCAGTCTCCACCCAGGGCCGCTCTCGCTGCCTCTGCCGCCGGTGAGTCTGGGCCGCTCTCTCTCTCTCCCCGCTCTTTAAATCCTCAGTCTCTGCGCTCATTCTCCACCCAGGGCTGGTCTCTCTGCCTCTGCTGCCAGTGAGTCTGGGCTGGCGTAAAAGTTCCCATGGCACTATTACGAGGAAAAGCAGGTGGACTTCTCCACCAAATTTCTGGCCAACATTTATCCTTCAACCAACATCACTAAAAAACAGATTACCTGGTCATTATCACGTTGCTGTTTGTGGGAGCTTGCTGTGCGCAAATTGGCTGCTGCGTTTTCTACATTACAACAGTGACTACACTTCATTGGCTGTAAAGCGCTTTGAGACGTCCTGAGGCCATGAAAGGCACGATATAAATCCAAGTCTTTCTTTTAGCAGAGGCCACTGGATGGTGATCACAAGCGGGAAGCCTGGCTGATTTTTCTTTCCCTCGCCCAGGGACACTGAGGGTAATTGTAGCCCCTACGAGGCGGGATTCTCCTGTGCACTGCGTATGCTGATACCCAGCAAAATACTTCCCTTGCAAAAGTAACCAGACCATTGGGTAGCCGACAGAAACCTTGCAAAATCTTGATTGAGGACATTTCTGAAGTTTTTAGAAGGAAATCCAACCTAAAGAGGCCTTTCTTTTTGTATGCACAATATTCAGTGATGTATTTATGAAAACAATTGTCCCTTGGTCCACAGTTTGCGTTGGATGAGGAAAATGAAAGAATAAAAAGAAGAGGATGTTCTATCTCCTGCTCACTGTGTCCTACGGGTTACAGGCCTCTCCTCGTTCTAGCTCCTGCTCACTGCATCCTACGGGTTAGAGGCCAGTGTCAGGAGCGGAGAGAGCAGCAGCACAGTGAGTAGTTAAACTCACTTTCGCGGGCTTTTTTTCAGAGGCTTACCAATCTCTCAGACCGGCGGTGGCATTCCAGAGCCACGTCACAATTCAAAAAGTGACGCGGACAAGAGGAAGCAGCTGATTGGGTGAGTAGGGCCAGGTGAGTATTTATACTACTCTGTAGTTTGACAGTTAAGGTTAATAGTTTATAAAGTTTAGTAGGTCCTAATTTTTGTGGTTATAGTTTCTAAGGTCTCTGTTGTGTAGCAGGGAGTGCTAGTAACCAAGGGCCCTTGAGTATATCATTTAATTGTAGTGTAATTAGCAGTATTGATTTGAGTTAATTTAAATTAATTAAAGGATAAGTCATGGCAGCACAACTCCGCTCCGTGGCATGCTCCTCCTGCACTATGTGGGAAATCAGGGACACTTCCTGTGTCCCTGTTGACCATGTGTGCGGGAAGTGTATCCAGCTGCAGCTACTGGCAGACCGCATTGCGGCGCTGGAGCTGTGAATGAATGCATACTGGAGCATTCGCGATGCTGAGGACATCGTGGATAGCACGTTTAGGGAGTTGGTCACACCGCAGGTAAAGGCTGCACAGGCAGGAAGGGAATGGGTGACCACCAGGCAGAGTAGTAGGCGCAGGCAGGTAGTGCAGGGGTCCCCTGTGGCCATCCCACTCTCAAACAGATATACCACTTTGGATATTGTTGAGGGAGATGGCTTATCGGGGGAAGGCAGCAGCAGCCAACTTCCTGGCACCATGGGTGGTTCTGCTGCACAGGACGGGAGGAAAAAGAGCGGGAGAGCTATAGTGATAGGGGATTCTATTGTAAGGGGAATAGATAGGCGTTTCTGTGGCCGCAAACGAGACTCCACGATGGTATGTTGCCTCCCTGGTGCAAGGGTCAAGGATATCTCGGAGCGGCTGCAGGGCATTCTGGAGGGGGAGGGTGAACAGCCAGTTGTCGTGGTGCATATAGGTACCAACGATGTAGGTAAAAAAATGGGATGAGGTCCTAAAAGCTGAATATAGGGAGTTAGGAGGTAAATTAAAAAATAGGACCTCAAAGGTAGTAATCTCAGGATTGCTACCGGTGCCACGTGCTAGTCAGAGTAGAAATAGAAGGATATTTCAGATGAATATGTGGCTAGAGGAATGGTGCAAGGGGAGGGATTCAAATTCCTGGGACATTGGAACTGGTTCTGGGGGAGGTGGGACCAGTACAAACTGAACGGTTTGCACCTGGGCAGGACCGGGACCGATGTCCTAGGGGGAGTGTTTGCTAGTGCTGTTGGTGAGGGTTTAAACTAAAATGGCAGGGGGTTGGGAACCTGTACAGGGAAACAGAGGAAAGGGAAGCAAGGATAGAAGCAAAAGACAGGAAGGAGAAAAGCAAAAGTGGAAGGCAGAGAAATCAAGGGTGTAAATCAAACAAGGCTACAGTAAATAATAATTCTAAAAGGATGAAGAGTGTTAAAAAAAACAAGCCTGAAGGCTTTGTGTCTTAATGCGAGGAGCATTCGTAATAAGGTGGATGAATTAGCTGCGCAAATAGATGTAAACGGATATGATCGGCCCAGAAATTGATCTCGCTCTGTTCCCGCGGGGGTAAACCTTCCCCGCGATGTCTCACCTCGCTTATGCTTTTTCTGATCCAGCTCGCACGAACTTGATGTTCCAGACATCAGCTGTGCTGGGCTTGCGTATCCCAGCGGCGTAGTTAATTCGTGCGAGCTGTGGGATCACGTGACTCAGTTAGAGCCAATGGCAGCACACCATCTTCCATTCATAAGTCTCACAGCATGGCTGTGAGACTTATGAATCTTACACCCCCCCAAAATAACAGCTAAACCTCAATTAAATTTAAAAAAAAAACCATCACATTAATAAAATAAGTATAGTTAATTAAATTAACCATTTTAAATAAAAAATTAAATTTTTGAAAAAATTTAAAATCTTTTAAAAAGTTATAAAAATAAACTTACCTGTCTTTAAAGTCTATAAAAAAGATATACCTGTAAAAAAAAATTCAAAAAAATACTTAATTCACTACTTACCTTCTTAAAAGCGGGTCTTACTCCTCCTTTTTACATTTCCAAAATCTTCCCTACTTACCTGCGCGTCCAAAGCATGAAGTGCACAGCGTGCGTGCAGCCTGTAGCGCGCACGCGATGCACCCAGGCCCCGCCCCCTTTTCGGAAGAGCAATTGCCGGTTTTCAGCGCATGCGCAGGGCATGCAGAAAACCGGCAATTGGAGTGGGAATACGCGAGAGTATGCAGTGCGTACTCTCGCGTCCCGGGATCAATTTTCGGCCCGATATAATTGGGATTACGGAGACATGGCTCCAGGGTGACCAAGGCTGGGAATTCAACATCCAGGGGTATTCAATATTCAGGAAGGACAGACAAAAAGGAAAAGGAGATGGGGTAGCATTGCTGGTTAAAGAGGAGATTAACACAATAGTAAGGAAGGATATTAGCTCTGATGATGTGGAATCTGTATGGGTAGAGCTGAGAAACACCATGGGGCAGAAAACGTTAGTGGGAATTGTATACAGACCCCCAAACAGTAATGCTGAGGTTGGGGATGGCATTAAATGGGAAATTAGAGATGCGTGCAATAAGGGCACAGCAGTTATCATGGGTGACTTTAATCTACATATAGATTGGGCTAACCAAATTAGTAACAATACTGTGGAGGAGGAATTCCTCGAGTGTATACGGGATGGTTTCCTGGACCAATATGTCGAGGAACCAACTAGAGATCAAGCCATCTTCGACTGGGTATTATGTAATGAGAGAGGATTAATTAGCAATCTTGTTGTGCGAGGCCCCTTGCGGAGGAGCGATCATAATATGATAGAATTCTTCATTAAGATGGAGAGTGAAGTAATTGACTCAGAGACTAGGGTCCTGAATTTAAATAAAGGAAACTATGATGGTATGAGGCGCGAGTTGGCTAGGGTGGATTTGGAGCGTTACTTAAAGGGTTGACGGTGGATAGGCAATGGCAAACATTTAAAGATCGCATGGATGAACTACAGAATTTGTTCATCCCTGTTTGGCATAAAAATAAAACAAAAAAGGTGACTCAACCGTGGCTAACAAGGGAATTTAGGGATAGCATAAGATCCAAGGAGAGGACATATAAATTGGCCAGAAAAAGCAGCAAACCTGAGGATTGGGAGCAGTTTAGGATTCAGCAAAGGAGGACAAAGGGATTAATTAAGAGGGGGAAAATAGAATATGAGAGTAAGCTTTCAGGGAACATAAAAACTGGCTGTAAAAGCTTCTATAGATATGTGAAGAGAAAAAGATTGGTGAAGTCAAGCGTAGGTCCCTTGCAGTCAGAATCAGGGGAATTTATAATGGGGAACAAAGAAATGACTGACGAATTAAATACATACTTTGGTTCTGTCTTCTCAAAGGAGGACACAAATAAACTCCCAGAGATGTCGGGGAACAGAGGGTCTAATGAGAGGGAGGAATTGAATGAAATCACTATTTGTAGGGAAATGGTGTTAGGGAAATTGACGGGATTGAAGGCTGATAAATCCCCAGGGCCTGATAATCTACATCCTAGGGTACTTAAGGAAGTGGCCCTAGAAATAGTAGATGCATTGCTGGTTATCTTTCAAAATTCTATAGACTCTGGAACAGTTCCCATGGATTGAAGGGTAGCTAATGTAACCCCACTATTTAAAAAAGGTGGTCGAGAAAAAACGGGGAATTATAGACTGGTAAGCCTGACATCTACTGGAATTTTTTGAGGATGTAACTGGTAGAATAGATACGGGAGAACCAGTGGATGTGGTGTATTTGGACTTTCAGAAGGCTTTCGATAAGGTCCCGCATAAGAGATTAGCATGCAAAGTTAAAGCACATGGGATTGGGGGTAAGGTACTGATTTGGATAGAGAACTGGTTGGCAGACAGGAAGCAAAGAGTTGGAATAAACGGGTCTTTTTCCGAGTGGCAGGCAGTGACTAGTGGGGTACTGCAGGGATCGGTGCTAGGACCCCAGCTATTCACAATATATATTAATGATCTAGACGAGGGAACCAGATGTAATATCTCCAAGTTTGCAGACGACACAAAGCTGGGTGGGCGTGTGTGCTGTGAGGAGGATGCAGAGAAACTCCAGTATGATTTGGACAGGTTGGGTGATTGGGCAGATGCATGGCAGATGCAGTATAATGTGGATAAATGCGAGGTTATCCACTTTGGTGGCAAAAACAGGAAGACAGATTATTATCTGAACGGCAATAGATTGGGAAAAGGGGACGTGCAACGAGATCTGGGAGTCCTTGTGCACCAGTCGCTGAAGGTAAGCATGCAGGTGCAGCAGACGGTTAAGAAGGCAAATGGTATGTTGGCCTTCATAGCGAGTGGATTCGAGTATAGGAGCAAGGATGTCTTGCTGCAGTTGTACAAGGCCTTGGTGAGACCACACCTTGAGTATTGTGTGCAGTTTTGGTCACTTTATCTGAGGAAGGATGTTCTTGCCATGGAGGGAGTGCAGCGAAGATTTACCAGACTGATACCTGGGATGGCAGGAATGACGTATGAAGAGAGATTGGGTCGATTAGGCTTATATTCGCTAGAGTTTAGAAGAATGAGAGGAGATCTCATTGAAACTTATAAAATTCTAACAGGACTAGACAGACTAGATGCAGGAAGGATGTTCCTGATGGCGGGGGAGTCCAGAACCAGAGGTCACAGTCTAAGGATAAGGGGTAAGCCATTTAGGACTGAGATGAGGAGGAATTTCTTCACCCAGAGAGTGGTGAACCTGTGGAATTCTCTACCACAGAAGGCAGTTGAGGCCAATTCATTAAATATATTCAAGAAGGAGATAGATATATTTCTTAAGGCTAAAGGGATATGGGGAGAAAGCAGGGACAGGGTACTGAATTTGGATGATCAGCCATGATCTCATTAAATGGCGGAGCAGGCTCGAGGGGCCGAATGGCCTACTCCTGCTCCTATCTTCTATGCTTCTATGTTCTATCTCCTGCTCCCTGTGTCCTACGGGTTAGAAGCCTCTCCTCGTTCTATCACCCGCTCACTGTGTCCTACAGGTTAGAGGCCTCTCCTCGTTCTATCACCCGCTCACAGAGTCCTACAGGTTAGAAGCCTCTCCTTGTTCTATCTCCTGCTCACAGAGTCCTACGGGTTAGAAGCCTCTCCTCGTTCTATCACCCGCTCACTGTGTCCTACAGGTTAGAGGCCTCTCCTCGTTCTATCACCCGCTCACAGAGTCCTACAGGTTAGAAGCCTCTCCTTGTTCTATCTCCTGCTCACAGAGTCCTACAGGTTAGAAGCCTCTCCTCGTTCTAGCTCCTGCTCACAGAGTCCTACGGGTTAGAAGCCTCTCCTCGTTCTAGCTCCTGCTCACAGAGTCCTACGGGTTAGAAGCCTCTCCTCGTTCTAGCTCCTGCTCACTGTGTCCTACAGGTTAGAAGCCTCTCCTCGTTCTAGCTCCTGCTCACTGTGTCCTACAGGTTAGAAGCCTCTCCTCGTTCTATCTCCTGCTCACTGTGTGCTGCGGGTTAGAAGCCTCTCCTCGTTCTATCTCCTGCTCACTGTGTGCTGCGGGCTGAATAGTTGGGCTGTGAAACTAGTTTGATGTTCTTGAGTTTTACTGAATGACATTTATAGGTCGGAATTTGTTTTTACGACATTTATCTTTGTTTTTATTTGTGGCTTGTCACCTCCCTCAGGAGATTGGATGAGAGGGAAATAACCCATGGCAGGATAACTTGGACATGATCTATGGACAGAATGAGCTTCTTGGGCCAAATGGGCCTTTCTCTGTCTCTAATGTCTTATATTGTTAGAAGTAAGACTCCCGAGATGAAGGAATAGATGTCATGTAAAATGGAATGAGGTCCCATTCCCAAGACCACTGCTCTTCAGCTTTGTTGGAGATCCAGGTCTCTCTGTCAAGGTGAAATGGAATGTATGGGCTGGATTTTGTTAATGGGAAGCTTTTGGAGGCGGGGCTGCTGCTTGTCAGCTTTCAATCCCGCCTCCATCAGCTTCTGGCCAACCAGAGGGATTTTCCCCTGATTGACCTTGTTAAGCCCGCCCAGCGGGCTCAGCCGGCCAATTAGGGGGAAGTCAGTGACAGAGCACGTCAACGTCTGACGTGCCATCTGTCAAGATTTTTTGAAAAAAGAAATGTCAGCGTTTGACAGCTCTGTGAAGCTGTCAAACACAGACATTCTGTGTAGTTTGATGAGCCCTTGTGTTCAGGACTCATCAAACCTTTCTACTTTGCAGAAATCACCAGGCTGTTTGGGTCGGAGGATCCAACAGCCAGTCTGTGATCTCTACAATGGAGATGTCGGGACTCCGGCTCCACAGCGGCTGAAGGCTGTAGGCAGAAACAAAGGTAAGTGAACATTTTCTAACACTTTACACTCACCTTACATACTTACCCATCACTCACCTCTACATCGCACTTTCAGATCCCGCAGACCCCCGCAGACCTCCTACTCGTCTCCTACACCCTGGTGGGGTTCGCCGAGGTCGGGAAGCCTGCACTTCAGATGGAAAAATGGGGATAATCCTATTTTCTGCCTGTTAACTACCTATTAACAGGCAGTTAATAGGCTTTAATCCCTTTCCCGCCTTGAGGAGACGGGACCCGGGGCAGGACAGCTTCCCGCCTCCTGGCAAGAGGGCAGGGAGGCGGGATGGGGGCGGGTTTGCCACTCGCCCCCAAATTCTGCAACTTTACCGGCAGACCCGCCTCCTCGGGGCTGACAAAATCCAGCCCTATGTCTTTTTCTCTCTTTTCCTCTCCTAGTCTATCTCTTTCTCTCTATCGCTTTCTCTCTCTCTTTCTTTCTCTCTCTCTCTCTTTCTTTCTCTCTCTCTCTCTCTTTCTCTCTCTTTCTTTCTCTCTCTCTCTTTCTCTCTCTCTCTCTTTCTTTCTCTCTCTCTCTTTCTTTCTCTCTCATTCTTCCTCTATCTTTCTCTCTAACTTTTTCTTTCTCCTTTTCTCTTTCTCCTTCTCTCCCTTTTTCTCTCTTAATCAACAACAACAACAACGTGTATTTATATAGCGCCTTTAACGTAGTAAAACTTCCCAAGGCGCTGCACAGGAGTATTTTAAGACAAAAAATTTGACACCAAGCCACATAAGGAGAAATTAGGGCAGGTGACCAAAAGCTTGGTCAAAGGGGTAGGTTTTAAGGAGCGTCTTAAAGGAGGAAAGAGAGGTAGCGAGGCGGACAGATTGAGGCAGGGAATTCCAGAGCTTAGGGCCTAGGCAACAGAAGGCACGGCCACCAATGGTTGAGCGATTACGCTCTCTTTCTCGCTTTCTCTTCCTGTCCCTTTCTCGCTCCCCCTCTCTCTCTTACCTTCTGTCCCTTTCTCTCTTTCTGTCCATTTCTCTCCCTCTCTCTCTGTCCCTCTCTCTTCCCCCTCTCTCTTTTTATGTCCATTTCTCTTCCTCTCTTTCTTTCTGTCCCTTTCTCTCTCCCCCTCTCTCTTTCTGTCCTTTTCTCTCCCTCTCTCTCTCTATGTCCCTTTCGTTCTCCCCCTCTCTCTCCCTCACTCTTTCTTTCTGTCCCTTTCTCTCCCTCTCTCTCTCTCTATTTCCCTTTCTCTCTCCCCCTCTCTCTCTCTGTCACTCTCTCTGACTCTCTTTCTGTCCCTTTCTCTTTCTGTCTCTTTCTCTCTCTCTCCTTCCTTTCTTCCTCTCTCTCTTTCTGTCTCTTTCTCTCTCTCCTCTCTCTCTTTCTCTCGCCCTCTCTTTCTGTCTCTTTCTCTCTCCCTCTCTTTCTGTCCCTTTCTCGCTCTCCCCCTCTCTCACTTTCTGTCCTTTTCTCTCTCCCTCTCCCTGTCTCTATCTCTCTCTTATACACACATGCAAGAGAAACTTTTGACTGACCGTTTGGGTTGCGCACGGTAAGTGACAGTGTAGCTAAACATTTCTAAACAGGGTTAATCCATTTTTACATCAATAGTCGCACTTGAAAGACAAGAGATGCAAAAACGTTTCAATATACGTAAGGAATCCTGCAGAAGAATAAGCACTTTGCGATGGAGCTTGATGAAGACAATTGAATGACAAAGTTTCCTGGAGTGTGTTTGATTGCTTCACTGGCTCACCGATGATTAGAGAATGATATGTTGCTATAGAAATGCTCCAGTCCCAGTGATGGTTATTGTACAATGTGCTTTGTATTTCTCTAGTATTCAATCTTCAGATTTGAATGTTAAGTGTAGAAAACGTGGAAATAATTAGACAAAAGAACCAAACAACTGGCTTTCCAATATCACTGTGTTTGTTCAGAAAACTGATGCTTTTTATAGTATGAGAAGCATTTAATACCACAACATTTAGATTAAACTCTTTACATCCAATTATACAAACTTCAGGACATCACTTTTTTTACAGTGTTTTACAGCCGATTGATTAGTTTTGAAGGACAGCGCATGTTGTTTTGTTGGGAAACACCCAGGCAATTCTGCCCACAGCAAGATCCCACCATCTGATTTGGGAGCTTTTGGTTGAAGGAGGAATGTTAGAAAGAAAGACCTTGCATTTATAAAGTGCCATTCATGACCTCGGTAGCTTTGAAGTGGAGTCACTGTTGTAATGTAGGAAACGCGGCAGCCAATTTGCGCACAGCAAGATCCCACATACAGCAATGTGATAATGACCAGATAACCTGTTTTAGTGATGTTGTTTGAGCATTAAATATTGGCCAGGACACTGGACAGAACTCCCCTGCTCTTCTTTGAATAGTAACCATGGGATCTTTTACGTCCACCTGAGAGAGCAGACAGAGCCTCGATTTAACGTTTCATCCGATAGACGGCACCTCCGACAATGCAGCACTCCCTCAGTACTGCACTGGAATGTCAGCCTGGATTATAATGCTCAAGTCTCTGGAGTGGGGCTTGAACCTTCTGACTCCAAGGCGAGATTCTTACCACTGAGCCAAGTTTGATATTAACCTTTGGCATGGTTTGTGTCGGTTTGAAGGATAACTGGCCTATTAATTACTTGACTAAGTTTGAATCTTTGATTCACTGCTTGAGCCATCTGGTGGAAATGGCACTCACACAAAACAAGCAAAGATTCCGCACCTAAAATTGCTCCCAATCCTTTGGAAATGCTGGGGGTGAAATTTGGGAGTGGCCATTTTTGATTACTCTGCGCATAAATGGAGAGGTCCAAGGAGCCTGGGACTTCATTACCATGAGGCCAGCGTTGAGAGAGCAGCCCTCCGGGAAGATGGTAGGAAGATCGGACCCCTCAGCGGCCCTCCTGTAAGTGAAGGATGGCGGATTTCAGAGTTTTTTCTGTGAGAATGTCTAGTCCGTTTTCCTACATTGTGCCGAGCGAAAGGATATGTACATCAAGGTGGACCATCTGCATGTTTAAGACCTTGAGAGGGATGTGCGTCAGCTCCTCCCTATCTCTGTACCCTCCTCCAACTCCTCTAATTCTGGCCTCTTGAGCATCCGCGATTTACATCGCTCCACCATTGGCGGGCGAGCCTTCAGCTACCTAGGCCTTAAACACTGGAATTCCCTCTCTAAACCTCTCTTTCCTCCTACAAGACACTCCTTAAATCCTACCTCTTTAACCAAGCTTTTGGTTACCTAATATCTCCTTATGTGGCTCAGTGTCAATTTTTGTCTGATTACGCTCCTGTGAAGCACCTTGGGACGTTTTACTCCGTTAAAGGTGTGACATAAAATGTGAGCTGTTGTGTCCGTACAATAGCACAATATCACACACCAGAGTCACACCAAGATTTAGTTACATTTGATGTATTTATTTGTTGGCTACATTTTGTAGTTCAAATAAGAAGCAGGACTCCAGTTAAAGTAGGTCAATGAATTGCATTGATTTAATGATAATGTGGAGGCTGCAGCCACATTAAACATATTCTACGCATTCTCTAATTCATTTTGATTTTCTTCATACTTGCCTCTTTTCAAAATTGCACCAAGAAGTGAATGGGGGTCGAGGAGAGAGGGCGAACGGGGAGAGGGGGAGAGAGGGCGATCGGGGAGAGGGGGCGATCGGGGGCGATCGGGGAGGGTGGGGGGAGAGAGGGCGATCGGGGAGGTTGGGGAGAGAGGGCGATCGGGGAGGGGGGGAGAGAGGGCGATCGGGGAGGGGGGGAGAGAGGGCGATCGGGGAGAGAGGGCGATCGGGGAGGGGGGGAGAGAGGGCGATCGGGGAGAGAGGGCGATCGGGGAGGGGGGGGAGAGAGAGGGTGATCGGGGAGGGGGGAGAGAGAGGGCGATCGGGGAGGGGGGGAAGAGAGGGCGATCGGGGAGGGGGGAGAGAGAGGGCGATCGGGGAGGGGGGGGAGAGAGGGCGATCGGGGAGGGGGGGGGAGAGAGGGCGATCGGGGAGGGGGGGGGAGAGAGGGCGATCGAGGAGGGGGAGAGAGAGGGCGATCGGGGAGGGGGGAGAGAGGGCGATCGGGGAGGGGGGGAGAGAGGGCGATCGGGGAGGGGGGGAGAGAGGGCGATCGGGGAGGGGGGGAGAGAGGGCGATCGGGGAGGGGGGGAGAGAGAGGGCGAGGGAGGGGGGGAGAGAGAGGGCGATCGGGGAGGGGGGAGAGAGAGGGTGATCGGGGAAGGGGGGAGAGTTAGATCGGGGAGGGGGGGAGAGAGGGCGATCGGGGAGGGGGGGGGAGAGAGGGCGATTGGGGAGGGGGGGGGGAGAGAGGGCGATTGGGGAGGGGGGGAGAGAGGGCGATCGGGGAGAAGGGGAGAGAGGGGGAGAGAGGGCGATCGGGGAGAAGGGGAGAGAGGGGGAGAGAGGGCGATCGGGGAGAAGGGGAGAGAGGGGGAGAGAGGGCGATCGGGGAGAAGGGGCGATCGGGGAGAAGGGGAGAGAGGGCGATCGGGGAGGGGGGGAGAGAGGGCGATCGGGGAGGGGGGGAGAGAGGGCGATCGGGGAGGGGGGGGAGAGAGAGGGCGATCGGGGAGGGGGGGAGAGAGAGGGCGATCGGGGAGGGGGGGAGAGAGAGGGCGATCGGGGAGGGGGGGAGAGAGAGGACGATCGGGGAGAGGGGGAGAGAGGGCGATCGGGGAGAGGGGGGGAGAGGGACGATCGGGGAGGGGGGGAGAGAGGGCGATCGGGGAGAGAGGGCGATCGGGGAGAGAGGGCGATCGGGGAGGGGGGGGAGAGAGGGCGATCGGGGAGGGGGGGGAGAGAGGGCGATCGGGGAGAGAGGGCGATCGGGGAGGGGGGGAGAGAGGGCGATCGGGGAGGGGGGGGAGAGAGGACGATCGGGGAGGGGGGAGAGAGAGGGCGATCGGGGAGGGGGGGGAGAGAGGGCGATCGGGGAGGGGGGGGAGAGAGGGCGATCGGGGAGGGGGGGGAGAGAGGGCGATCGGGGAGGGGGGGGGAGAGAGGGCGATCGGGGAGGGGGGAGAGAGAGGGCGATCGGGGAGGGGGGGAGAGAGGGCGATCGGGGAGGGGGGGGAGAGAGGGCGATCGGGGAGGGGGGGAGAGAGGGCGATCGGGGAGAGGGGGAGAGAGGGCGATCGGGGAGAGAGGGCGATCGGGGAGGGGGGGGAGAGAGGGCAATCGGGGAGAGGGGGAGAGAGGGCGATCGGGGAGAGGGGGAGAGAGGGCGATCGGGGAGAGGGGGAGAGAGGGCGATCGGGGTGAGGGGGAGGGGGGGAATAGAGAGCGATCGGGGAGAGGGGGAGGGGGGGATAGAGAGCGATCGGGGAGAGGGGGGGGATAGAGAGCGATCGGGGAGAGGGGGAGGGGGGGATAGAGAGCGATCGGGGAGAGGGGGGGGAGAGAGAGCGATCAGGGGGAGGGGGGGGAGAGAGAGCGATCGGGGAGAGGGGGAGGGGGGGAGAGAGGGCGATCGGGGAGAGGGGGGAGGGGGGGAGAGAGCGATCGGGGAGAGGGGGAGGGGGGGAGAGAGGGCGATCGGGGAGGGGGGGAGAGAGCGATCGGGGAGAGGGGGAGGGGGGGAGAGAGGAGAGCGATCGGGGAGAGGGGGTGGGGGGGAGAGAGAGCGATCGGGGGAGAGGGGGTGGGGGGGGAGAGAGAGCGATCGGGTGAGAGGGGGAGGGGGGGGAAAGAGAGCGATCGGGGAGAGGGGGGTGGGGGGGAGAGAGAGCGATCGGGGAGAGGGGGAGGGGGGGAGAGGAGAGCGATCGGGGAGAGGGGGAGGGGGGGAGAGAGAGCGATCGGGGAGAGGGGGAGGGGGGGAGAGAGAGCGATCGGGGAGAGGGGGAGGGGGGGGAGAGAGAGCGATCGGGGAGGGGGGAGAGGGCGATCGGGGAGAGGGGGGAAGAGAGCGATCGGGGAGAGGGGGAGGGGGGAGAGAGGGCGATCGGGGAGAGGGGGAGGGGGGGTGAGAGAGCGATCGGGGAGAGGGGGGAGGGGGGAGGAGAGAGCGATCGGGGAGAGGGGGAGGGGGGGAGAGAGCGATCGGGAGAGAGGGGGAGGGGGGGAGAGAGCGATCGGGGAGAGGGGGAGGGGGTGAGAGAGCGATCGGGGAGAGGGGGAGGGGGGGAGAGAGAGCGATCGGGGAGAGGGGGAGGGGAGGAGAGAGAGCGATCGGTGAGAGGGGGAGGGGGGGGAGAGAGGGCGATCGGGGAGAGGGGGAGGGGGGGAGAGGGCGATTGGGGCGAGAGGGCGATGGGGGCGAGAGGGGAGAGGGGGAGGGGAGGAGAGAGAGCGATCGGTGAGAGGGGGAGGGGGGGGAGAGAGGGCGATCGGGGAGAGGGGGAGGGGGGAGGGGGAGAGGGCGATTGGGGCGAGAGGGCGATGGGGGCGAGAGGGGAGAGGGGGAGAGAGGGCGATCGGGGGATGGGGAGAGAGTGCGATCGGGGGTCGGGGAGAGCGGGGGTCGGGGAGAGAGAGCGATCGGGGGCCGGGGAGAGAGGGCGATCGGGGGTCGGGGAGAGAGTGCGATCGGGGGTCGGGGAGAGAGGGCGATCGGGGGTCGGGGGAGAGCGAGCGATCGGGGGTCAGGGAGAGAGGGCGATCGGGGGTCGGGGAGAGCGAGCGATCGGGAGTCGGGGAGAGAGAGTGAGGGGGTCGGGGGAGAGAGAGTGAGGGGGTCGGGGGAGAGAGAGTGAGGGGGTCGGGGGAGAGAGAGTGAGGGGGTCGGGGAGAGACGGCAATCGGGGGTCGGGGAGAGAGGGGGTCGGGGGTCGGGGAGAGAGCGATCGGGGGTCGGGGAGAGAGAGCGATCGGGGGTCGGGGAGAGAGGGGGTCGGGGGTCGGGGAGAGAGAGCGATCGGGGGTCGGGGAGACAGAGCGATCGGGGGTCGGGGGAGAGAGGGGGTCGGGGGTCGGGGAGAGAGCGATCGGGGGTCGGGGAGAGAGAGCGATCGGGGGTCGGGGAGGGTGGGCGATCGGGGGTCAGGGAGAGAGGGCGATCGGGGGTCGGGGAGGGTGGGCGATCGGGGGTCGGGGAGAGAGAGCGATCGGGGGTCGGGGAGAGAGAGCGATCGGGGGTCGGGGAGAGAGGGGGTCGGGGAGAGAGGGGGTCGGGGGTCGGGGAGAGAGCGATCGGGGGTCGGGGAGAGAGGGGGTCGGGGAGAGAGGGGGTCGGGGGTCGGGGAGAGAGAGCGATCGGGGGATGGGGAGAGAGGGCGATCGGGGGTCGGGGAGAGAGGGCGATCGGGGGTCGGGGAGAGAGGGCGATCGGGGGTCGGGGAGAGAGGGCGATCGGGGGTCGGGGAGAGGGCGATCGGGGGTCGGGGAGAGGGCGATCGGGGGATGGGGAGAGAGGGCGATCGGGGGTCGGAGAGAGGGCGATCGAGGGTCGGGAAGAGGGCGATCGAGGGTCGGGGAGAGAGGGCGATCGGGGGATGGGGAGAGAGGGCGATCGGGGGGATGGGGAGAGAGGGCGATCGGGGGTCGGGGAGAGAGGGCGATCGGGGGTCGGGGAGAGAGGGCGATCGGGGTCGGGGAGAGAGGGCGATCGGGGGTCGGGGAGAGGGCGATCGAGGGTCGGGGAGAGAGGGCGATCGGGGGTCGGGGAGAGAGGGCGATCGGGGGTCGGGCAGAGAGAGCGATCGGGGGTCGGGGAGAGAGAGCGATCGGGGGTCGGGGAGAGAGAGCGATCGGAGGTCGGGGAGGGAGGGCGATCGGGGGATGGGGAGAGAGAGCGATCGGGGGTTGGGGAGAGAGGGCGATCGAGTGTCGGGGAGAGAGGGCGATCGTGGGTCGGGGAGAGGGCGATCGGGGGTCGGAGAGAGGGCGATCGGGGGTCGGAGAGAGAGGGCGATCGGGGGTCGGGGAGAGAGGGCGATCGGGGAGAGAGGGCGATCGGGGGTCGGGGAGAGGGCGATTGGGGGATGGGGAGAGAGGGCGATCGGGGGTCGGGGAGAGAGGGCGATCGGGGGTCGGGGAGAGAGGGCGATCGTGGGTCGGGGAGAGAGGGCGATCGGGGGTCGGGGAGAGAGGGCGATCGGGGGTCGGGGAGCGAGGACGATCGGGGGTCGGGGTGAGAGGGCGATCGGGGGTCGGGGAGAGAGGGCGATCGGGGGTCGGGGAGGGAGGGCGATCGGGGGTCGGGGAGAGAGGGCGATCGGGGGTCAGGGAGAGGGCGATCAGGGGATGGGGAGAGAGGGCGATCGGGGGTCGAGGAGAGAGAGCGATCGGTGGTCGGGGAGAGAGGGCGATCGTGGTCTTGGGCGGGAGCGATCGGGTTTCGGGTAAGGAGAGCGATCAGGTGGCTGGGGTTGGTGTGGCGATCGTGATGTATATTGTTAACTGATCTCAGCCTGGGCAGGATGAAGCTGCAGTTGGCCTCAGTGTCCCACGGCTCGGAGTTAGGAATCATGGAAACCGGAGGAGGCCATTCAGCTCCTCAAGCCTGTTGCTGATCTGTATCTCAACTCCATTTTCCCTTGATGCCCTTACCCAACAAAATCCTATCGAGCTCAGTCTTGAAAGCTCCACCTCTCCTCCAGCATCCACTGCCTTTTGGGGGAGAAAGTTCCAGATTTCCACTACCCTTTGTGTGAAGAAGTGCTTCCTGACATCACCCCTGAACAGCCTAGCTCTAATTTTAAGGTAATGCCCCCCTTGTTCTGGACTCCCCCACCAGAGGAAATCTTAGGATCATAGAGTCATAACGGCACAGAAGGAGGCCATTCGGCCCATTGAGACCGTGCCGGTTCTCTGTAGAGCAATCCAGTCAGTCCCATTCCCCCGCTCTATCCCCGTAGCCCTGCAAGTTTATTTCCCTCAAGTGCCTATCCAGTCTCCCCTTGAAAACATTGAGGGGGAGAAATTCAGTATCGCCCCATTTTGGGCGCAATTATCGGCCGGGCGCAAAAATTAGCGCCTGGCGCTAATTATCGCCACCGACTGCAAACTTGACTTTTATCACCCCTGGAGGTGATTGCAGCGCTAAATCAGGCGCTTCATACCTGTCTTAAGGCGCAAAGGCCGAGGAGCGAGACGCTACCTCAGAGCGCTGGCGAAGCTCATGTAATGTCAGTCAGCAATGGAACACACACACAATGGCACGGGCCAGTTCTTAAAGGGGATGGTTAATCTTGCTTTCCATCCACATCCTGCTCATTGCAGCCTTGAATCTCGGCCTGGAGAGACCTGCACATCAAATGTGCTGGAAAGAACAATGGAGAGTACCAGGCCAAGAGCTCAGAGTGCAGCCCCCACAGTCTCTGCTAAATCGATACAAGGAATGGCAAATCAAAATGAACCTGCAAAGTGCTGCTCAGTACCCAAAACTACTTCACACAACGTTGAATCTCTCCAGAAGTCTCACTCTCTCTCTCTCCCTCTCTCTCTCAGAATGCGTAGTTCAAAAATGGCACCAACAATAAAAGGCAGGAAGCGGTCACCTTTAAATAGCGCTCCCCCTTTCCCTTCATGATTGCAGAACGCTCCCCTCAACCTGTCGTTGCTAGCGTCAGGCGGTAAGGCAGGGGGCGCCACTCAATATCCACTCCGGGGCGATACCGGGGCGTTGCACACTCGAGTGACGTCATGATCTGCCGGCGCAGGAGATCGTGGCGGTAGTGTTTAGCGCCGCCACGAAATGTCTAGTTAATTTCGCGAGCGGCGCAAACTTCGCCGCGCCTGGGCGCTAGATGCTTTGCGCCCCATTAGCGCCCTCTTAAGGCGCTAACGGGAGGCGCAACCAACTGAATTTTTCCCCGAGTGTTTCCGCTTCCACCACTTCCGTCGGCAGCGAATTCCAGGTCCTCACCACTCGCTGCTTAATCACGTCCCCCCTGTATCTCTTGCCCAAAACCTTAAATCCGTGTCCCCTAGTCCTTGTACCATCAACTAGTGGGAACAGCCTTTCCCTGTCTAGCCTATTCAAACCCGTCATAATCTTGTACACCTCTATCAAATCACCCCTCAACCTCCTTTGCTCTAATGAAAACAAATCCAGCTTCTCCAACCTGTCCTTGTAGCTAAGATCCCCATCCCCAGAACCATTCTGGTAAATCTCCTCTGCACCCTCTCAAGGGCCTTCACATCCTTCCTAAAGTGTGGTGACCAGACCTGGACACAATACTCCAGTTGTGGCCTAACCAGCGCTTTATAAAAGTTCAGCATAACTTCTCTACTTTTGTACTCAATACCTCTATTTATGAAGCCCAAGATCCCATATGCTTTGTTAACCACTCTCTCAATATGTCCTGCCACCTTCAGGGACCTATGTACATTAACTCCCAAATCCCTCTGTCCCTGCACACCCTTTAAAACTGTGCCATTAAGTGTATATTGCCTCTCCCTGTTCCTTCTGCCAAAATGCATCACCTTACACTTCTCTGTATTAAATTCCATCTGCCACTTGTCTGCCCATTCTGCCAGCCTTTCTATGTCCTGTTGCAGTTGATTGGTATCATCATCACTGTTTGCCACCCCCCCAAGTTTGGTGTCATCGGCAAATTTAGAAATTCTACTCTGTATTCCAATATCCAGGCCATATATATATATATATATATATATATATATATATATCTATCTATCTATCTATCTATATATATATATATATATATCTATATATATATATATATATCAAAAAAAGCAGTGGCCCCAGCACTGACCCTTGAGAAACATCACTGTCTACCATCCTCCAGTCTGAAAAACAGCCATTTACCACAACTCCCTGTTTTCTGTCCTTAAGCCAATTCCTTATCCAAGCTGCCACTGACCCACCTATTCCATGAGCCTCAATTTTGTTAACCAGCCTTCTATGTGGTACTTTGTCAAACGCCTTCCGAAAATCCATGTAGACAACATCCATTGCATTCCCTCCTCTCTGTTACTTCATCAAAAAATTCAATTAGATTAGTCAAACTTGATCTACCTTTTACAAATCCATGTTGGCTCTCCTTAATTAGCTTAAACCTCTCCAAGTGCCCGTTAATTTTTTCCTTGATTATAGTTTACATTACATAAGATGTAGGAGTAGGTCATTTGGCCCCTCGAGTCTGCTCCACCATTCAATAAGACCATGGCTGATCTGATCTTGGCCTCAACTCCACTTCCCTGCCCGCTCCCCATAACCCTTGACTCCCTTATCGTTCAAAAATCTGTTTATCTCCACCTTAAATATATTCAATGACCCAGCCTCCACAGCTCTCTGGGGAAGAGAATTCCAAAGATTCACGACCCTCTGAGAGAAGAAATTCCTCCTCATTTCCGATTTAAAACGTTCTAAAACTTTACCCACCACTGATGTTCAACGGACTGGCCTGTAGTTACTAGAATTGTCCGTATACCCTTTCTTGAACAATGGTGTCACATTTGCCACTTTCCAATCTTCAGGCACCTCCCCTGCATCTAGGGAAGATTGGAAAATTATGGCAAGCCCTTCCGCTATCTCCTTCCCCAATTCCCTTAGCAACCTGGGATGCAAGCCATCTGGACCAGGCGACTTGTCCACTCTAAGCATACCCAGCCTTTCTAGTACATCCTGTCTATCAATTTTCACCCCTTCTATTGCTTCTACCTTTACCACTTCTACCGATATTTTGTCAGCATTCACCTCCTTGGTAAACACCGATGCAAAGTACCCATTGAGTATTCTAGCCTTACCCTGCGCCTCTAAGCATATATCACCTTCTTTGTCTCTAATAGGCCCCACCCCGCCTCTTACTACCCGCTTACTGTTTACATGCCGGTAGAAGATTTTTGGGTTCCCTTTTATGTTAACCACCATTCTACTCTCATATTCTCTCTTTGCCAATCTTATTTTCATCTTCACATCCCCTCTCAACTTTTTTTTAAATTCATTTATGGGATGTGGGCATCGCTGGCAAGGCAGACATTTATTGCCCATCCCTAATTGCCCTTGAGAAGGTGGTGGTGAGCCGCCTTCTTGAATCGCTGCAGTCCGTGTGGTGAAGGTACTCCCACAGTGCTGTTAGGGAGGGAGTTCCAGGAATTTGACCCAGCGATGATAAAGGAACGGCGATATATTTCCAAATCGCGATGATATGTGACTTGGAGGGGAACTTGGAGGTGGTGGTGTTCCCATGCACCTGCTGCCCTTGTCCTTCTAGGTGGAAGAGGTCGCGGGTTTGGAAGGTGCTGCCGAAGAAGCCTTGGCGAGTTGCTGCAGTGCATCTTGTAGATGGTACACACCGCAGCCACGGAACGCCGGTGGTGGAGGGAGTGAATGTTTAAGGTGGTGGATGGGGTGCCAATCAAGCGGGCTGCTTTGTCCTGGATGGTGTCGAGCTTCTTGAGTGTTGTCGGAGCTGCACTCATCCAGGCAAGTGGAGAGTATACCATCACACTCCTTACTTGTGCCTTGTAGATGGTGGAAAGGCTTTGGGGAGTCAGGAAGTGACACTCGCTGCAGAATACCCAGCCTCTGACCTGCTCTTGTTACCACAGTATTTATGTGGCTGGTCCAGTTAAGTTTCTGGTCAATGGTGACCCCCAGGATATTGATGGTGGGGGATTTGGCGATGGTAATGCCGTTGAATGTCAAGGGGAGGTGGTTAGACTCTCGCTTGTTGGAGATAGTCATTGCCTGGCACTTCTGTGGCGCGAATGTTACCTGCCACTTATCAGCCCAAGCCTGAACGTCGTCCAGGTCTTGTTGCATGCGGGCATGGACTGCTTCATTATCTGAGGAGTTGTGAATGGCACTGAACACTGTGCAGTCATCAGCGAACATCCCCATTTCTGACCTTATGTTGGAGGAAAGGTCATTGATGAAGCAGCTGAAGATTGTTGGACCTAGGACACTGCCCTGATTATTGTATTTGGTTTGGTTCTCCCTTGAAGAATTCACCTGACATGCATCATACACCCTCTTTTTTTGTTTCATCATCTTCTCTATCTCTCTCGTCATCCAAGGAGCCCTTGCTTTGGTTCCCTTACCCTTCCCTCTTGTTGGAATGTACCTAGCCTGTACTTGGAACATCTCCTCTTTTAAATATCACCCGTTACAGTTTTTCCTGTCAGTCTTTGGTTCCATTTTACCCTGGCTAGATCCTTTCCTATCCCATTGAAGTTAGCCCTATTCCAGTTTAGAAGTTCCACTCTTGATTGTTCCTTGATCCTCTCCATTGCTAATCTAAATCTTATGATACGATGATCACTCGTACCCAAGTGTTCTCCCACAGACACTTGGTCGACCTGGCCCACCTCATTCCCCAGCACCAGATCCAGCAATGCCTCCTTCCTAGTTGGGCCAAGAACATATTGGTCAAGGAAATTCTCCTGAACACATTTCAGAAATTCCTCCCCCTCCTTTCCCTTTACCCTAGCATTATCCCAATCGATATTTGGGTAATTAAAATCCCCCAATATCTCTTGCATATCTCTGCGATTTCCCTGCAGATTTGCTCCTCTACCTCCCTCTCACTATTTGGAGGCCTATAGAATAACCCCAATAGCGTGATCATACCCTTTTTGCTCCTCAACTCAAACCAAATGGATTCTGTCCTTGTCCCCTCAAGAACATCCTCCCTTTCCAACACTACAATGTCTTCCTTAATCAGCACTGCCATCCCACCTCCCTTTTTTCCTTTCCTATCTATAGAAATAGTTTCTCTCTATCTCTATCGAATCCTTTTTAACAATTTAAAAACCTTAATCAGATCACACCTCAATCTCCTGTGCTCCAGGGAATACAACCCAAATTTATGTAACCTGTCCGCATAATTTAACCCTCTGAACCCCGGGTATCATCCCGGCTTCCTGCTGCTGAACCTTGTTTGTGAGTGTTGGGTGAGCATGTGATACGACTTGACTATGAAAGAAGAAAATGAAAGAACTTGCATTTATAAAGTGCCTTTCACGACCTAAGGACGTCCCAAAGCACTTCACAACCAACTAAGTACTTTTGAAGTGCAGACACTATTGTAATGCAGGAAACGTGGCAGCCAAATTGCGCACAGCAAGGTCCCACAAACAGCAATGCGATAAATCACCAGATAATCTGTTTTAGGTGGTGGTTGAGGGATAAAAATTAGGCAGGACACCGGGGAGAACTCTCCTGCTCTTCTTTGAATTAGTGCCATGGGATCCTTTACATCCACCTAAGAGGGCAGATGTTTAACGTCTCATCTGAAAGACGGCACCAACAACAGTGCAGCACTACCTCGGTACTGCACTGGCGTGTCGGCCTAGATTTTGTGCTCAAGTGTCTGGAGTGGGATTTGAACCCACAACCTTCTGACTCAGAAGTGAGTGTGCTACCCACTTTTTTTTTTCTTTTTTTTAAGTTGTATTCTTTATTGAACATTAAGAACATTTACAACATCGTGATCATTCCATTGTATCATTCAAATCAATTCTGCCGCTCTGCACAGCCATTCCTCCACCACATATTAACATCAAAACATGAAGTTTAATTTGTCTCCCGTAACATATATTAATTGATTGTAAAATACTATCTTTAAATTCCTTTCTGAATAAAACATCCACAGAGCCTTATAATGACCTTTTAGCTTATATTTAAAATACTCTTTTAGATTGATTCTCCTCCCCTTAAAAAACAGAGCACTCCTTCTTTGCACAATCACAAATCTAGCCAAACTGAACATTAAATTAATTGCCGCTCCGCTAGACACGGGCAGACTCTCCTGCAATCCCCATCTTAAAATTGAGTCCCACGGGATTCCCATTCTCGCTCTTCGGTCCCCACCCAGCAAAAAAACCTCACACAACTGTCGAACATTGTACTTAAAATCATTTAACTGCGGACATAACACCAGTAAATGGGACAGAGTCTCATCCCGTGTCCCACACACTGGGCAAGTTTCCTCCTCCACTCGCCCAATCTTACACAAGACCGTCATGGTAAAAATCCGGTTATGAGCCAATTTGAAAGGAGAGATTAAGAGACATTAAGAGACATTAAGAGATATTCAAGGCAAGAGGTGGTATTAATGTGACAGGTTAAGGCTGAAAGAAGTGTGAAATGCAATGGCAGAATGAAGGACAGCTGCCAGCTTCTAGGAGGGAAAAAAAAGGGGGGGCGGGCAAATAAAAGGGTGGATGAGAAAATAAAATATAAATGTGATGGGGCTAAGGTTATGATCTAAAATTGTTGAACTCGATATTGAGTCCAGAGGGCTGTAGTGTGCCTAAACGAAAGATGAGGTGCTGTTCCTCGAGCTTACGCTGCGCTTCCGTGGAACAGTGTAATAGGCTGAGGACGGTGAAGTCAGAGTGGGAGTGAAGCGGTGAATTAAAGTGACAGGCGACCGGGAGCTCGGGGTCCCCCTTACGGACTGAACGGAGGTGTTCCGCAAAGCGGTCACCCAATCTGCGTTTGGTCTCCCCAATGTAGAGGAGACCACATCGTGAGCAGCGAATACAGTATACTAAATTGCAGGAAGTACAAGTAAATCGCTGTTTCACCTGGAAGGGGTGTTTGGGGCCCTGGACAGTGGGAAGAGGGGAGGTATAAGGGCATGTGTTGCATCTCCTGCGCTTGCACGGGAAGGTGCCGGGCGAAGGGGAAGGGGTGCTGGGGGTGGTAGAGGAGTGGACTAGGGTGTCGCGGAGGGAGCGGTCCCAGCGGAATGCTGAAAGGGGAGGTGAGGGGAAGATGCGTTTGGTGGTGGGATCACGCTGGAGGTGGCAGAAATGGGGGAGGATGATCCGTTGAATGTGGAGACTGGTGGGGTGAAAGGTGAGGACAAGGGGAACTCTATCGTGGTTCCGGGAGGGAGGGGCAGGGGTGAGGGCAGAAGTGTGGGAGATAGAATGGACACGGTCGAGGGCCGTGTCGACCACGGTAAAGGGGAATCCTCGGTTGAGGAAAAAGGAAGACATGTCGGAAGCACTGGTATGGAAGGTGGCATCATCAGAGCAGATGCGGCGGAGACGGAGAAACTGGGAGAATGGAATAGAGTCCTTACAGGAGGCGGGGTGGGAGGAAGTGTAGTCCAGGTAGCTGTGGGAGTCAGTGGGCTTGTAGTGAATGTTAGTCAATAACCTATCCCCAGAGATGGAGACGGAGAAGTCGAGGAAGGGAAGGGAAGAGTCGGAGATGGATCATGTGAAGGTGAGGGAAGGGTGGAAATTGGAAGCATAGTGAATGAAATGTTCTAGTTCAGGGCAAGAGCAGGAGACGGCACCGATACAGTCATCAATGTACCGGAAAAAGAGGTGAGGGAGGGGACCCGAGTAGAACTGGAACAAAGAGTGTTCCACATATCCCACGAAAAGGCAGGCATAGCTAGGACCCATGCGGGTACCCATAGCAACACCTTTAATTTGGAGGAAATGGGTGGAGTCAAAGGAGAAGTTGTTCAATGTGAGAACAAGTTCAGCCAGGCGGAGGAGGGTGGTGGTGGATGGGGACTGGTTGGGCCTCTGTTCAAGGAAGAAGCGGAGCGCCCTCAGGCCATCTTGGTGGAGAATGGAGGTGTAGAGAGATTGTACGTCCATCGTGAAGAGGAGGCGGTTGGGGCCGGGAAACTGGTAACTGTTAAAATGGCGGAGGGCGTCGGAAGAGTCGCGGATGTAGGTGGGAAGAGACTGGACAAGGGGAGAAAAAATAGAGTCGAGCTAGGAAGAGATAAGTTCCGTGGGGCAAGAGCAGGCTGAAACGATGGGTCTACCGGGGCAGTCCTGTTTGTGGATCTTGGGAAGGAGGTAGAAGCAGGCTGTGCGGGGTTGGGGAACTATGAGGTTGGCGGCCGTGGGGGGAAGATCTCCAGAGGAGATGAGGTCAGTGACGGTCTTGGAAATGGTAGTTTGATGTTCGGTAGTGGGGTCATGGTCCAGGTGGAGGTGTCGGAGAGTTGGCGTTCAGCTTCCGCTAGGTAGAGGTCGGTACGCCAAACAACAACAGCACCACCCTTGTCAGCAGGTTTAATGACAATGTCGGGGTTGGATCTGAGGGAATAGAGTGCTGCAAGTTCAGAGGGAGGTAGGTTGGAGTGAGAGAGGGGAGCAGAGAAATTGAGACGGCCGATGTCACGCCGGCAGTTGGCAATGAAAAGATCTAGAGAGGGTAAGAGGCCAGAGGGAGGGGTCCAGAACCGCACTTCTGCCCTCACCCCTGCCCCTCCCTCCCGGAACCACGATAGAGTTCCCCTTGTCCTCACCTTTCACCCCACCAGCCTCCACATTCAACGGATCATCCTCCGCCATTTCCGCCACCTCCAGCGTGATCCCACCACCAAACGCATCTTCTCCTCACCTCCCCTTTCAGCATTCCGCAGGGACCGCTCCCTCCACGACACCCTAGTCCACTCCTCTATCACCCGCAGCACCCCTTCCCCTTCGCCCGGCATCTTCCCGTGCAAGCGCAGGAGATGCAACACATGCCCTTATACCACCCCTCTTCCCACTGTCCAGGGCCCCAAACACCCCTTCCAGGTGAAACAGCGATTTACTTGTACTTCCTGCAATTTAGTATACTGTATTCGCTGCTCACGATGTGGTCTCCTCTACATTGGGGAGACCAAACGCAGATTGGGTGACCGCTTTGCGGAACACCTCCGTTCAATCCGTAAGGGGGACCCCGAGCTCCCGGTCGCCTGTCATTTTAATTCACCGCTTCACTCCCACTCTGACCTCACCGTCCTCGGCCTATTACACTGTTCCACGGAAGCGCAGCGTAAGCTCGAGGAACAGCACCTCATCTTTCGTTTAGGCACGCTACAGCCCTCTGGACTCAATATCGAGTTCAACAATTTTAGATCATAACCTTAGCCCCATCACATTTATATTTTATTTTCTCATCCACCCTTTTATTTGCCCGCCCCCCCTTTTTTTCCCTCCTAGAAGCTGGCAGCTGTCCTTCATTCTGCCATTGCATTTCACACTTCTTTCAGCCTTAACCTGTCACATTAACACCACCTCTTGCCTTGAATATCTCTTAATGTCTCTTAATCTCTCCTTTTGTTCTTTCATCCCCTCCCCCTTTTCCCAGCTTTATCCTTGCTTTAAATCTATTTGATTTCCTGCTGTCTCCAGTTCTGATGAAAGGTCTTCGACCTGAAACGTTAACTCTGTTTCTCTCTCCACGGATGCTGCCTCGCCTGCTGAGTTTTATAGCGTTTTCTGTTGTTAGAGCGGACGCCACTGTCGCTCTTCCTTGCACTTTCAACCACCTTCTTTCCCATCTTCCCAAAATCTTTTTAATTTTCATAACTTTTGGTTCCCAATTTAATCGATCCACTTCATCCCTGTCTTTCTTGCACCCCATATGCACCCCCAGAACTTCCAAAACCTCCACCACCTTAAAGGGACTTTCTCCAACCATTCCCCCCTACCCCTTCCTGCAACCAGGCATTAGGACTTACTATAATTCACTCTGGCTCCTGAAGCTCTACAATACTCCTCCACTACGTCCATAGCTTTCCTCACTGACTCCCCATTTCTCAAAGTTAAGGTTGTGTCATCTGCATATTGGTGTATCACCGACACCAGCTCGGAACTGGAAACCGCAATCCCAACTACACCTTGTTTCTTTCACATCATGTAACCTAATAGTTCTGCTACCAATGTTTACAACAATGGGGACAGGGGTGTAAGATTCTCAAAATTCACAGATCTCACAGATCCCCCAAAACTCGGAGACAAACCCTAAGGAGAAGGACTTTGGACTCTTTTCTAACTATTTCAGGGTGATTGGGCCTAACCGAAGGACATTTAGAGCAAAAAAAAACCCCAAGATTTGGTATTTTAAAAGACATGTCTGGACTCGTAAGGGAGAAAAGGCTGCAACAGGAGTTGGGGTCAACCTCTGTAAAAGACTGTTTGGATATTGGAGTTAATCAAACTGTCTGGGGAACCGCATGACCTCACTTGTTGTTAATCGGCCCCTATCAGACATTAACATCCTAACAATAGACCCGAGGAAGAGCAGTCCCCACCCAAATTACAGGACCCATCAAAACCATGCATAAAACAGATCATTACGACCCACTCTATAGAAATCTCAGGCCCAGTCAGGACACTCGAAACCTGAGCACAATTGTCTACAATCAAGCAAGAAGATCGACAGGATGGAACCATCCCGAAACCACTTCACACATTTAAAAACAAGTTACTGTTAACGAGCCCGCCAAAATCTTACAATGACCGGGATTTGATTTGGCGCGCAGATAAGGAAGCTTCAATTGGTATAATTGAAGGCCCGCTCTCAACAGAAGGGGGCTCTCTCCAGTACAACCGTTCAGCAGTTACGTGTCCAGCCAGGAGGTCGACAGCTCGAAAACAAGACCGTTCAACAAAGGAGGCCAACAGCTCCAGAAGTAGGCCGACACGCAAGAAAAGACCAGAGCGACTGCCTCAGTGACCAGTGGACACCTCACGGCAACAAGGGCCTTACGAAACAACCAACCGAACATTACCACCAATATTGGGCCACCGCGACCAGAGAAAACCAACTCGGAGAAAAACCGAAGATCCGCAAAGTTTCCACTCTACAATCTATTCCTGACTTACCCCTGGGTAAGATTTTACTCAAAAGACTCTAAACCCTACCTCTAACCAAAGGAAAGTGGGTACTCACCTGATAGATCCAATACACACCCTACCGCATCAGCGGACTCGCGAAGACTGACCAGCTACGCAGTTGAAGTCCTCTACCGCGTCTGGGGTACGGCAGACACCAACCAACATATACAGTGAACCCCAAAACCGCGAACCAGCTCAACTGTCAAGGATTCGTTTGGTGAGCATTATCCCTGGTCCTCTAGGGCCCAACTTAGCTAGTAAAGTGGGATTGGGAGGGGTGAGGTATTCTTCTAATGTGATTTTCCCTCGTATGTACCGAAGTGTTCCCCATTTTATTAGAGAGTTAAGATTGTTGTGTTCTATTTTCTCTCTTGAATAAAGATCAAAGTTCTTGCACCAAAACCAGTTGTCTGCTGCACTTTTTATCACAACCCCCAAATAAGTCCAAGGTCTAGAACCAAGGGAGTGGGAGGGATTTGAACCGCTCAGAAGTCAGAGGTGAAGCTGACACACACCACCACCCCCTACAGGGACAACCCTGTCTCACTGACCTCTGTATCGGAAAATACTTGGATAAAAAACCATTACATTTAACACAGCTAAATATGTTTGAATAAAAAATCCTTATCCACTCAATGACATTTTTCCCGAAACCAAATGCTTCCAAAATCATCAATAAAAACTCATGAGAGACCCTATCAAAGGCTTTCTCTTGATCTATCTTTAATACATAAGCCTCCCTCCCACTCTCTTCCATGAGCTCTATCGCATCTCGGATTGAGACCACAGAGTCTGCGATGTCCTGGCCTATGACTCCATAGGACTGAGAGGGCAAAACTATCTGCGGCAACACCTCCTTCATACGATTTGCCATAACCCTCGCCAAGGTCTTATAATCCATATTTAATAATGTGATGGGCCTCCAATTCTTCAGATCCCTTCTATCCCCTTTATTTTTATAAGCTAAGCTTATGACACCTCTCCTCATAGATGGGGCCAGGCTTCCCTCAATTTTAATTTCCTTAAAAACCTCTAAGAGCAATGGACTTAAAATCTTGAAAAAATCGTTATAAAATTCTGCACTTAGTCCATCGGACCCTGTGCTTTTCCCCCCCTTCATTCCACTTATTGCTACTTTTATTTCCGCTAATCCTACTTCTTTGTCACACATGCTTCTCTCATCCTCCTTTAAACCCTCTTCAATAAAAGCACTAACCTTCTCCATCACCAAATTGGAAATGTTGTCTTTTGTATATAACTCTTGATAAAAGCTGCTAGCCGCCTCTAAAATCTCCCCACTTTCATTAATGATCTTCTCCCCAACCTTCAACTCTCCAATTAATGATAATCTCTGTCATAGCTTCTCTTGCTCTAGAAAATATCTAGTGCATCTTTCGCCCTCCAATGCATCTTTAGCCTTTGTACGGAGAATGGCCCCCTTGCATTTTTCAGCTTGCAATAATTCCCACTCTTCCTTTAAAACCAGGAACTTAGTCTCAGCTCCCTTATCCCCTCCATCAACTGCTTTACAGACATCCGTAAACCTTTTGTTTATATTCTCTTCTCGACGCCGGTTAGTTGCTGCTCTCTCTTTCCCATAATGTACCGAAAATTTTTTACCTCATATTTGAAATTGTCCCATCAAACCCTTCTTTCTTTCAAGAACAAAGGTTCCTTCCGAGCATTCTTTATTATATTTAAAATCCCTTCTTTATAAGCAATTTCTTTCAGGTATTGATCCACACCCCGGACCGATCTTAACTCTGCTGTTCCTAATTCTAAGAACCAAAGCCGAGTGGTCACTAAAAAATACTTTTTGTAATAAATCCCCATCACCTCAGAACTTAACCCTTTCCGCATTAACACAAAATCTATTCGGCTCTGTTTTAAAACATCACCCACCCAACCTGTTCTGGAGAACTCCCTTTTTATGGGGTTCCGATCCCTCCATAAGTCTCTCAAATTTAAGTTTGCCATCATTTTTACAATCATCCCTCTGGAGTTATCATCCTTAAAGGTCATCTGGGCTGAAATGTCCATCCGAGATAAAAATACATTAAAATCCCCCACGATACAAGGGTTTTCCACCTCTGCCGCTTCAGTGAATAACCACCAAAAACACTCGCGACACTAGCAATGGTCGTTCGGTGCCTAGATATTAAAGAGATCGCAATTAAATTCCTCCGTTTTTACCCTTAGCCGTAAAAATCTCCCCTCAGTGTCCTTCTCCACCAAGGCAACGTTCTCTTTTATGGACAGACTCATCAAAACAGCCACCCCTCTACGGTTATTGTTTGCACAACTTGCAAACACCTCTCCCTTCCAAACCTTCCGAACTCTTTCTAGGATATCCTCATCCCAAAAGGTTTCTTGCAGACACAACAAGTCAGTGCCCTTAAAACACTGCAACAACTGCTGCAATTTCTTCTCACCCCTCAGTCCGTTCACATTAATCGAGACCAATGTAATCATGGCTCCAAATAAGGGAAGTATGCCTGATAATCTCCCCATCATTTAATCTCTAGTTCTTCCCTTCTCTCATGCTCCTTCCCAACTTGTCGGCCAGCTGTTGCTTTTTCCTGCAACCTCCGGCTCTTTTTCACCTCCTGTTTGAACCTTCCCTGCTGTTTCAGCCTCTTCCTTGCATTAGGCTTAGGCCGAGGAGCTGCCCCTTCTCCCACCTTCTGCCCCTCACTAACCTTTCCCTTTCCACACGATGCCACCCCACCCCCCACTTCCATGTCTCTGTCCCCCCTCTAATTCCTTACTCTTGAGCTCTTCTGTAACCTTCTGTTCCTGCTCCCTGTCAGATGCATCATCTCCCATAGAGAGTCTTCCTGCTATCGCGGTTTCTCCAACAGTGCCGCTCCCTTCGACCTCATCTCCACCGCTGACCTCGACCCGTGCTGCCCTCTGCTGTCTTTGTCCTTTTCCACTGTACTTGGTGTGTTTTCCAGCATCTCCATCCTGTTCTCTGCTCCGCAATTTTCTGCCTCTTCCTGCGCTCTTTTCTCCTTCAATTCACCAGCTGTGTCCTCTGCCTGCTCTGCTCCTCCGGCCGTTCCACTCACACCTCCTGCTCCTTCTCCCATCTCCTTGTTACTCATAGAGCTTCCTTCTGCCTCACACACACAGTAGGTGGGGCCTTTGTGACACACCCCACAACTCTCCGCCTTGCAGCTCCAGGCGATGTGTCCAGACTCGCCGCAATTATAACAGTACAAGTCCGGACAGTTTCTTACAAGATGGTCATGTCCAAGACAATAATAACAAACCTTCACTTGGTTATCATGCAGTGCTCGGAAGTACTGCACTCCTTCCATTGTCTCGAATTTCATGCTGTACGGTAATGACTTCACCCCCTCTGGGAATGGCACGTTTACGTAACGGGTTCCATCTGCTACCCATGTTCCTGGATAGTATCTCCTCTTTATTGCCGAGCAAATTTTAATGTCCCACGACTCCAACTTTTTGATTAGCACATTGTCCTCAATATAAACCGGCAGGTTTAAGAATGAGACCACCACTTCTTCAGAATATAGCAGAGATACCTCCAAGAACTTATCACCAACCTTCAAACTGAATAAAAGTCTTTCCACCTCCTCTCGGCCACTGACCGTCACCTCGAACCCAACATTCGGCTTTGGTCGGCATGCAAAGCAGCTTCCCTCGCCGCAGTCTTCATGTACCACCTGGATAATATCCCAAGTTCGTATCTCCTTATCCTCGCACTGAACCACCACCGTGTTTTCTTTTCCAAACCTTCTGGGGTCCCGGCCCAAATCCTTGGGCCTTTTTCTTTCCCTTCCAACCACAGTGTCTCCCCTGATTAAATTCATCTTGGGAACAGTGTCCTCTGAGGGGCCCGGCACTCCGTTTTATGGGCCAAAAGGGCCCTAAAACCTGGAAAAAAAACCACCACCAACTTTTTACAAACTCACTCCAACTCCCTGCAGCAATCAGGCAACCAGCAGCACCTGCTCACTCCTAGCCACTCCCACCGAGAGAGTGCTACCCACTGAGCCACCGCTGATACACGCAATAGCTTCTGGTCTCACTGTCCAGAATGGCCACGGGGTGAGGTACTAAAGGGCCATGGATTTGCATCCCAGCACCGATCAAAGAATCAGGGGACATAAGCAGTGAAAATGAGAGGAGAAAAAATTCCATTGATAAACTAAAGAGATATCAAGGAACTACAAAATTAAAATCCTTTTGACACGATCGAAATCCTCAACAGATTAGCTGGTCATTCCTCTCATTTCTGTTTGTGGAGTCTTACTGTGCACAACATGGCCAGCACACTTGCCAACATAACAGCAGTCTCTGTATCTCAAAGTGCTTTACTGTGTCTGAGCGATGATACTGTAATGGGGTTGAACCTGCACCAGTGTTGCAATGGTTGAGTGGACCTCTTGGAGCACCTCGCTGAGGTTCACTAAAAGACTCCAGACGGAGGAGTGGCCACCATTTTACAGGCCAACCAAGGCAATGGGGCAGAAACAACTTCTCCCTTCCTGATCAGTTGTCTTGTTTCACTCACAACACCTGTGTCAAACGGGTGTTAAACTGAGTGAATCAAAGGGCCCTTCTAAAGCAATTGCAAATTGTGTAATAGTATTCTGCGCGGCACAGACCTTGATCAGCCAATCAAAGATACAGTGCCTCATTAAGTCAAATCATTTGATGGTAAAGTCTCTCCAGGACTCCTTGACAGCAGCAAGCACTAAACTAATATCGGCAAACTCGTTTCCTGGAATCAATTACCTCAGGAACATTATATTGACAGGCCCAGCCCTGCTCACTGTTATTCTTCTGGGTTCCACAGGTCTCCGCTCCCAGCTGACACTACTGACAAAAAGCAAAGGTCCTGGGGAAAGGGAGCATTCAACACTACTGACGTCAGAGTCCCTTTAGACTGGTTTCTGAGAGAGTTGGCTATTTTTTTCATTCATTCTTGGGATATGCGTGTCGCTGGCAAGGCTGGCACTTTGAGATGCAGAGACTGTTGTTATATTGCCCATCCCTAGTTGCCCTGAGAAGGTGGTGGTGAGCCTTCTTCTTGAACCGCGGCAGTCCACGTGGTTAAGGTTCTCCCACGGTGCTCTTAGGTAGGGTGTTCCAGGATTTTGGCCCAGTGATGATGAAGGAACAGCGATGTATGTCCAGGTCAGGATGGTGTGTGACATGGACGGGAACTTGGAGGTGATGGTGTTACCATGCAACTGCTGCCCTTGTGCTTCTAGGTGGTGGAGGTCGAGGGTTTGGGAGATGCTATCGAATAAGGTTCACGCTGCTCTCTATGCTTGTACTGAAAATGCATATGTTGGTCTCCATGAGTCTCCAGCTGTCAACAGACACTGTGCTGTTGGTTTATTTGAGTTCAGAGAGAGTGCGATCACGATTTGTCCAAATTACAGGAAATGTTAACGCAATGAGCCCCATCTTGCCATCTCCATATTCCATGGCATCCTTCCATTCCCTGCGGCAAAACATTCCATGTTATAGACACAGAAGTTTGCAGCAGGGAAGGAAGCCATTCGGCCCATCATGTCAGTTATCCACAGCCCTGCCCTCTCCTCATAGCCCTGCATCTTCCTCTCCTTCAAATGTGCATCTACTCTTCCCCGACTCAACCATTCCCTGTGGCAAAGCCACAACTAGTCTGCGCCAGTGAGGACCAACGCAGTTACCACCACTGCTCATATGATTGGTGTTTGCTCGTGCATTCTGTGATAGCACTCGGATCCACATGCTAAATTAGGCCGATATTCACAGACTGACTAATGGAGCTTTGATTGAGGCCGATATTCACAGACTGGGAGTAATGGTCCAATAGCTGAGCTCAGAGTAAAAATGTTAACAGTGAAATATCGTTCCACAAACAGGTGGCTCGACTTGAACTCAAGTTGTTGAAATGCTGAGTGAGTGTCGAGTGGGCAGGGCAGATTACGCTTTCAGAAAATACTTTACTTAATGAAGCTCTTTCAGAATTTAAGAGATCAGGAGGAGAGGAACATTAAGTAGCAGTGCCTCCAAAAGATCTTCGAGGTAACTTGGAATTTTATTTTAAAATGGCGTCTCACACAAAATGGATGAACGTTTTAGCCAGTTCAGAGTGTACCATTATTTTTCCTACCACCGACATTTTTTCCTACTTCATTTTGACAGATAAAGGGGACTGGGATGGTGACGGGAAACAGAGTGACTCCAATAACAGTCTAAAGGAAACCAAGGTGGAAAAGATTAAAGGGAGACCTATTTGTAACAAGATTCATGCAAATTCCAGGGATCAAAGGGAATGCCTTGTACGCCATCTTAAAGTGGCTATGGTGGCCCGTTGAGGCCACTTACAACAATTTGTTGCTTTTTGTCTGCATGTTGCAATCAGATTTTTCCTTTTGCTGAAAGCATTTAAAACAGTGTTAGAAAGGGACATAGACAGATTATGTGAGTGGGCAAATGTGTGACAGATGGAGTTCAATGTGGGGTCATCCACTTTGGATCTGAGAAAGACAAAGATATTTTCTGAATGGCAAGGGACTAGGAACTGTGGGGAGCAATGTGTCCGGGTACAACACATGTCACTAAAATCTAGTGCACAGGTACAAAAAGTAATAAAAGGCTATCTGCACTCCTCCAATTCTGGCCTCTTGAGCATCTCTGATTTTAATTGGCGGCCATGCCTTCAGGTGCCAAGGCCCTAAGCTCTGGAAGTCCCTCCATAAAGCTCTCCACCTCTCTACCTCTCTCTAATTATTTAAGTCGCTCCTTAAAACCTACCATAGAATGCAATCATAGAATGGTTACAGCACAAAAGAAGGTCATTTGGCCTGTCGAGCCCGTGCCGGTTCTCTGCAAGAGCACTTCAGCTATTCCCACTCCCCCGCCCTTTCCCCGTAGCCCTGCAAATTTCTTTCCTTCAGATACTTATCCAACTCCCTTTTGAAAACCGTGATTGAGTCTGCCTCTACCACCCTTTCAGGCATTGAATTCCAGATCTTAAACACTCGCTGCGTAAAAAAGTTTTTTCTTACGTCGCCTTTGGTTCTTTTGCCAATCACCTTAAATCTGTGTCCTCTGGTTCTCGACCCTTCTGCCAATGGGAACAGTTTCCCTCTATCTACTCTGTCCAGACTCCTCATGATTTTGAACATCCCTATCAAATCTCCTCTCAATCTTCTCCGCTCCAAGGCGAACAGCCCCAGCTTAGAGTCATAGGGGGAAAAATTAGCGTCCCGAAAAAGTTAGCGCCCCTGCGGCGTAAATTCAGTGGTAGCGCCCCAAGCATGAGGCGGGGCGCTACTGGAAGCGCTCCCCCTCCCTCCTGGGGCGCTACAAGTGAATATCGCAGCGCTACGTGGAACAGCGCCTCGCGTGTTGGCATGTAGCACCGCGGCACTACAGGACTCCCTCCCCTGATTAAAGGGAGGGGCCTAGTGCTGCTCAAGAGGAGAGCCGGGCTGAGCGATTGCAGCCAGCATCCCGAATAAAAAAGGAGAAGGGGGCAGGTGCTGGCAGGTGGCCAAAAAAAAATGGCTGCCCGACACCTGCCCTTTAACTTGCGCCGACGCGGCTACAAAAACGCCACCCTGACCCTGTCAGACATATCATCCGGCGATAGGTCAGGGGATGCAACTGAAGTTTGCGGCTGGGGCACGAGCGGGGCGCTGCGCTCGCCGATGACGTCATTGCCGGAGGCGCAGCGCCGTGGGGCGCTACCGGCTGCCGCCACCGATAAACTCCCACTGAATTTCACGGGAGGTGTTAGTGGCGCCACGCCCAGGCGCTAGGGCATTAGCGCCCCTGGGGGTGCTAACGGGAGGCACAAAGCAACCCAATTTTTCCCCCATAGAGTCATAGAGTCATCACGGCACAGAGGGAAGCCAGTCGGCCCATCGAGTCCGTGCCGGCTTTCTGTAGAGCAATCCAGTCAGTCCCATTCCCCCGCTCTATCCCCGTAGCCTTGCAAGTTTATTTCCCTCAAGTGTCTATCCAATTTCATTTTGAAATCATTGAGTGTGCCCGCTTCCACCACCCACATCGGCAGCGAATTCCAGGTCATTGCCACTCGCTGCATAAAAAAATTCTTCCTCACATCCCCCCTGTATCTCCTGCCCAAAACCTTAAAACTGTGTCACCTAGTCCTTATACCATCAACTAGTGGGAACAGCCTTTCCCCGTCTAGCCTATCCAAACCTGTCATAATCTTGTACACCTCTATCAAATCTCCCTTCAACCTCCTTTGCTCCAAGGAGAACAACTGTAAGATTCTCAAAATTCACAGATCCCCCAAAACTCGAAGACAAACCCTAAGGAAAAAGACTTTGGACTCTTTTCTAGCTATTACAGGGTGGTGAAGTGCATTGGGCCTAACCGAAGGACTTTTCGAGCAAAAACCAAGATTTTGGTATTTTTAAAACATGTCTGGGCTTGTAGGGGAGAAAAGGCTGTGAATGAAGGTGGGCTCAACCTCTGTAAAAGCAGTTTGGGTATTGGAGCTAATGGGAACTGTCTGGGGAACCGTATGATCTCGCTGGGAGTGTAAATCGGCCCCTATCAGACATTAGCATCCTAACAATAAACCCGAGGAAAACCGTCTCCACCCCAAGCTACAGAGCCCATTAAGACATGCATAAAACAAATTACTTCGGCTTACCCTATAGAAATTACAGGCCCAACCAACAAACCCAAAACATAAGAACGATCAAACTCCGATTAAGTGGCACATCAACGGGATGGGGCCATCCCGGAACCACTTCACACCTTAGCAAACCAGTTACCGATAACGAGCCCGCCAAAACTAACAAAGACCGAGACCTGATTTGGCGCGCAGATAAGGAACCTTCAATAGGTATAATTGAAGGCCCGTTCTCAACCTGAAAAAGAAGAAGAGGAAGGAAGAACAAGAAGACATCAACGGAGGCATTCTCCGCAACACAGTTCTAAAAACCAACACCGTTCAGCGTTCCGTGTCCAGCCAGGAGGTCGACAGCTCGAAGGCCAGACCATCCAACAAAATAGGCCGACACGAGAAGAACCCAGAATGACCGCCTCAGTGACCACTGGACACCTCGCGGCAACAAGGCCCTCACGAAACAACCAACTAAACACCGAGTATCAACAATTGGGCCACCGCGACCAAAGAAAACCAACTCGAAGAAAACCCGAAGAATCGCAAAGTTTCCACTCTACAATCTACTCCTGACATACCCCTGGGTAAGATTTTCCCTTAAAAAACTCTAAACCCTACTTCTAAACTAAAGAAAGTGGGTACTCACCTGATAAATCCAATACGCACCCTACCGCATCAGCAGACTTGCGAAGACTGACCAGATACGCAGTTGAAGTCCTCTACCACGTACGGGGTACGGCAGACACCAACCGACATATAGAGTGAACCCCAAAACCGCGAACTAATCTAACTGTCAAGGATTCTGGTGAGTATCATCCCTGGTCCTCTGGAATCCAACCTAGCTAGTGAAGCGGGATTGGGAGGGGTGAAGTATTCTTCTAATGTTATTTCCCTCACTTGTACCGAAGTGTTCCCCACCTTTAGAGTGTTAAGAGAGTTTGTGTTGTGTTTTACTTTCTTGAATAAAGATCAAAGTTCTTGCATCAAAACCAGTTGTCTGCTGCACTTTTTATCACAACCCCCAAATAAGTCCAAGGTCTAGAACCAAGGGAATGGGAGGGATTTGAACCGCTCAGAAGTCAGAGGTGAAGCTGACACACACCACCACCTCCTACAGGGACAACCCTGTCTCACTGACCTCTGTATCGGAAAATACTTGGATAAAAAACCATTACATTTAACACAGCTAAATATGTTTGAATAAAAAATCCTTATCCACTCAATGACATTTTTCCCGAAACCAAATGCTTCCAAAACCATCAATAAAAACTCATGAGAGACCCTATCAAAGGCTTTCTCTTGATCTATCTTTAATACATAAGCCTCCCTCACACTCTCTTCCATGAGCTCTATCGCATCTCGGATTGAGACCACAGAGTCTGCGATGTCCCGGCCTATGACTCCATAGGACTGAGAGGGCAAAACTATCTGCGGCAACACCTCCTTCATACGATTTGCCATAACCCTCGCCAAGGTCTTATAATCCACATTTAATAATGTGATGGGCCTCCAATTCTTCAGATCCCTTCTACCCCCTTTATTTTTATAAGCTAAGCTTATGACACCTCTCCTCATAGATGGGGCCAGGCTTCCCTCAATTTTAATTTCCTTAAAAACCTCTAAGAGCAATGGACTTAAAATCTTGAAAAATTCGTTATAAAATTCTGCACTTAGTCCATCGGACCCTGGGCTTTTCCCCCCTTCATTCCACTTATTGCTACTTTTATTTCCGTTAATCCTACTTCTCTGTCACACAGCTTCTCTCATCCTCCTTTAAACCCTCTTCAATAAAAGCACTAACCTTCTCCATCACCAAATTGGAAATGTTGTCTTTTGTATATAACTCTTGATAAAAGCTGCTAGCCGCCTCTAAAATCTCCCCACTTTCATTTATGATCTTCTCCCCAACCTTCAACTCTCCAATTAATGATAATCTCTGTCATAGCTTCTCTTGCTCTAGAAAATATCTAGTGCATCTTTCTCCCTCCAATGCATCTTTAGCCTTTGCACGGAGAATGGCCCCCTTGCATTTTTCAGCTTGCAATAATTCCCACTCTTCCTTTAAAACCAGGAACTTAGTCTCAGCTCCCTTATCCCCTCCGTCAACTGCTTTACAGACATCCGTAAACCTTTTGTTTATATTCTCTTCTCGACGCCGGTTAGTTGCTGCTCTCTTTTTCCCATAACGTACCGAAATTTTTTTTACCTCATATTTGAAATTGTCCCATCAAACCCTTCTTTCTTTCAAGAACAAAGGTTCCTTCCGAGCATTTTTTATTATATTTAAAATCCCTTCTTTATAAGCAATTTCTTTCAGGTATTGATTGTTTAAAATCCACACCCCGGACCGATCTTAACTCTGCTTTCCTAATTCTAAGAACCATAGCCGAGTGGTCACTAAAAAATACTTTTTTGTAATAAATCTCCATCACCTCAGAACTTAACCCTTCCCGCATTAACACAAAATCTATTTGGCTCTGTTTTAAAACATCACCCACCCAACCTGTTCTGGAGAACTCCCTTTTTATGGGGTTCCGATCCCTCCATAAGTCTCTCAAATTTAAGTTTGCCATCATTTTTACAATCATCCCTCTGGAGTTATCATCCTTAAAGGTCATCTGGGCTGAAATGTCCATCCGAGATAAAAATACATTAAAATCCCCCACGATACAAGGGTTTTCCTCCTCTGCCGCTTCAGTGAATAACCACCAAAAACACTCGCGACACTTGCAATGGTCGTTCGGTGCCTAGATATTAAAGAGATCGCAATTAAATTCCTCCATTTTTACCCTTAGCCGTAAAAATCTCCCCTCAGTGTCCTTGTCCACCAAGGCAACGTTCTCTTTTATGGACAGACTCATCAAAACAGCCACCCCTCTACGGTTATTGTTTGCACAACTTGCAAACACCTCTCCCTTCCAAACCTTCCGAACTCTTTCTAGGATATCCTCATCCCAAAAGGTTTCTTGCAGACACAACAAGTCAGTGCCCTTAAAACACTGCAACAACTGCTGCAATTTCTTCTCACCCCTCAGTCCGTTCACATTAATCGAGACCAAGGTAATCATGGCTCCAAATAAGGGAAGTATGCCTGATAATCTCCCCATCATTTAATCTCTAGTTCTTCCCTTCTCTCATGCTCCTTCTCAACTTTTCAGCCAGCTGTTGCTTTTTCCTGCAGCCTCTGGCTCTTTTTCACCTCCTGTTTGAACCTTCCCTGCTGTTTCAGCCTCTTCCTTGCATTAGGTTTGGGCCGAGGAGCTGCCCCTTCTCCCTTCTTCTGCCCCTCACTAACCTTTCCCTTTCCACACGATGCCACCCCACCCCCCACTTCCATGTCTCTGTCCCCCTCTAATTCCTTACTCTTGAGCTCTTCTGTAACCTTCTGTTCCTGTTCCCCGTCAGATACATCATCTCCCATAGAGAGTCTTCCTGCTATCACGGTTTCTCCAACAGTGCCGCTCCCTTCGACCTCATCTCCACCGCTGACCTTTGCTCCCTGTTCCTTCTCTCTCTGGGACAATGGCGCACCTATATTGCTCCCTTCTGACATCTTTGTCGCGTCACTCCTGTCCTGCTGCCCCTTTAAGGCTCCTGCCTCTTGCACCCTCTCCTTGTCTTGCCCCCTCCTGCTCACCGAGATGTCTGACTCCCCATCTTTCTTTGGAGTACTTACATTTACCACACACCCCGCTCCCGCCTCCTCTCCCCACGCAGACACCAGATTCTTTAGGGAGAGCTGAACCGTATTATGGCTTGACTCTGCCCTCGACCCGTGCTGCCCTCTGCTGTCTTTGTCCTTTTCCACTGTACTTGGTGTGTTTTCCACCATCTCCATCCTGTTCTCTGCTCCGCAATTTTCTGCCTCTTCCTGCGCTCTTTTCTCCTTCAATTCACCAGCTGTGTCCTCCACCTGCTTCGCTCCTCCGGCCGTTCCACTCACACCTCCTGCTCCTTCTCCCATCTCCTCGTCACTCATAGAGCTTCCTTCTGTCTCACACACACAGCAGGTGGGGCCTTTGTGACACACCCCACAGCTCTCCGCCTTGCAGCTCCGAGCGATGTGTCCAGACTCGCCGCAATTATAACAGTACAAGTCCGGACAGTTTCTTACAAGATGGTCGTGTCCAAGACAATAATAACAGTCCTTCACCTGGTTATCATGCAGTACCCGGAAGTACTGCACCCCTTCCATTGTCTCGAATTTCATGCTGTACGGTAATGACTTCACCCCCTCTGGGAATGGCACGTTTACGTAACGGGTTCCATCTGCTACCCGTGTTCCTGGATAGTATCTCCTCTTTATTGCTGAGCAAATTTTAATGACCCACGACTTCAACTTTTTGATTAGCACATCGTCCTCAATATAAACCGGCAAGTTTAAGAATGAGACCATCACCTCTTCAGAATATGAGAAGTCGCACAACACCAGGTTATAGTCCAACAGATTTATTTAAAATTACAAGCTTTCGGAGCTGTCGCCCCTTCCTCAGGTAGAGTTACTGTGAGACAATCTACCAGAATTCACAGAATATAAACACAGAGAAAATGCAGAGATTCAATCTATCCCTACATCAAAGACATACTAAGAGCACAGCCAAGACAATGAGATGTGTCCCAGGGGGTCCAACGTGTCAAAACACCTGCTGGCTGCATATCCTCTCCATTTGGGTTTGTCTCTTGTGATTGTTTCTTGTGTTTGTTTTTTTAAAAAGCTGGAAAGACCGGCAACGATGTCAAGTCACGTTCTGTAGCGTGACATGAACCCGATATCCCGATTGAGGCCGTCCTCATGAGTGCGGAACTTGGCTATCAGTTTCTGCTCGATGATTTTGCGTTGTCGTGTATCCCGAAGGCTGCCTTGGAGAACGCTAACCCGCAGATCCGAGGCTGAATGCCCTTGACTGCTGAAGTGTTCCCTGACTGGGAGGCAACCCTACTGCCTGGCGATTGTTGTGATCCTTCGCCATGGGTCCAAAGGAAGAAAGTGTCGTCGATGTACCTGGTGTACAGCGTTGGATCACTGAAAAGACTACACGATAACATCAACAAGTTCCATCCCACCATCAAACTCACCATGGACTACTCCTCAGAATCGGTTTCATTCCTGGACACACGAATCTCCATCAAAGATGGACACCTCAGCACTTCACTCTACCGCAAGCCCACGGACAACCTCACGATGCTCCACTTCTCCAGCTTCCACCCTAACCACGTTAAAGAAGCCATCCCCTATGGACAAGCCCTGCGAATACACAGGATCTGCTCAGACAAGGAGGAACGCGATGGACACCTACGGACGCTGAAAAACGCCCTCGTAAGAACGGGATATGATGCTCGACTCATCGATTGACAGTTCCGACGGGCCACAGCGAAAAATCGCATGGACCTCCTCAGAAGACGAACACGGGACACAACCAACAGGGTACCCTACGTCGTCCAGTACTTCCCCGGAGCGGAGAAACTACGCCATGTTCTTCGCAGCCTTCAACATGTCATCGATGACGACGAAAACCTCGCTAAGGCCATCCCCACGCCTCCACTACTTGCCTTCGAACAGCCGCCTAACCTCAGAAGTACCATCGTTCGCAGCAAATTACCCAGCTTTCAGGATACAGCGACCACGACACCACACAACCCTGCCACGGCAACCTCTGCAAGACATGCCAGATCATCAACACAGATACCATCATCACACGTGAGGACACTACCCACCAGGTACATGGTACATACTCATGTGACTCGGCCAACGTTGTCTACCTCATACGTTGCAGGAAAGAATGCACCGCGGCATGGTACATCGGCGAGACCATGCAGACACTGAGACAACGTATGAATGGACACCGCGCAACAATCGCCAGGCAGGATTGTTACCTCCCAGTCGGGGAACACTTCAGCAGTCAAGGACATTCAGCCTCGGATCTGCGGGTAAGCGTTCTCCAAGGCGGCCTTAGAGACACACGACAACGCAAAATCATCGAGCAGAAACTGATAGCCAAGTTTCGCACTCATGAGGACGGCCTCAACCGGGATCTTGGGTTTATGTCACGATACATGACGTAGAGTCATCCAGACTCGAGTTGTCGTTGGCTTGTTCACAGATGTGATTCCCAGTAAAAAAAGTAAACATTTTTAAGTTTATCGTTTTCCATACCGACTGCAGCTTTTGACACATTAGACCCCCTGTAACCCCACCTCATTGTCTCAGTTGTATCTTGCTATGTCTTTGATGTGGTGCCTTCCTGGCTGACCTGATTGCCTTTTGTCACACCTCGGCAGATAAACAGTCAGGAGGATTAAATGTAGTCGTCTGCCATTGTAAGTCACACATGCATTGTTCTCTATCTATATATGCTTTGTCGATTTTGTATTCCTTTACTTCACCTGACGAAGGAGCAGCCGCTCCGAAAGCTTGTGATTTCAAATAAAACTGTTGGACTATAACCTGGTGTTGTGCGACTTCTCACTTTTGTCCACCCCAGTCCAACACCGGCATCTCCGCATCATTATTAAAACATGACAGACTGGGTTTAAAAATCTAAAAGCCTCAACAACACAAAGATGTAAACACCATACAGGCTTTTGAGATAAAAATCAGTTGTTGACACTGAAACAAAAGTCTCATTGAAACAGAGGGCTGGAGGTTCCTAGAAGTCTGAAGTTTTGGAAAGAGCACAATAGAATCCCCAGTTAAGGTGTCATAAACCAACACTTTGAAATGAATCACATAAATTAAAGAAACATATGCCTTCATAAATATGACATCAAATGAAAGACAGGAGACATAATTCTTGGTACAACCAATTGAAGTAGCTAAGAAGACAATCATGTACTCGGTTGAAGTGTTTATAATTTACATGTTGTAAAAAGATACAAACAGAAGACTTTCATAAATATGACATCAATAGATGCACCAAGAAATCACATTGTTTATGTGTTAAACTTGGAACAGATAGGAGACACGAAGTCTGTTTAAAACTAGCTGAGGTGATTTAAGAATTGAATAGAAGACCTTCGTAAGAATGGCATCAAATAGATACATTTGTTATAACCATTTTTTATGATAAGTTTTGAACACCTAAAGGTAGAGACACAAGTCTGCAAGCTAACAGCTGAACTGACAGTAAGAGTAGAAAGAAGTCAACAGAAATATAACTAGAGATAATTAGCTTACATCAGCAGAAAACTTCAAAGGATATACCACTGAAAAAAGGGTATAAAATATAGAACTTTCAAATAGGAAGACAGAATTCGCTGGAAGGGGCAAGCGATTCTCAACTTCAGAGGCAAGCTCTGTAAGTTTTCAACTCGGGTGATCAAAGGTACTTGTATTTGATTTTGGTGGATTAAGACTAAGTAGAAATGTAAAATGTAACGAAGTTAAGATTTGAGAATAAGGATCTCTGAGAATAAGAATTGTAAGCTATTTGTTTTTAGAACTGTTAACTACATGTCGGTTCTTTAATAAATCTAAATATTGTTAGAATTGTCTCACATAGTTTTTCTGTATCAAACTCGCAAACTCAATCTCTATACACTCTTTGGTGAGGAGTTGCAGAATTCTGGGGGAGTTTTCCGGACCCTCATAATATCCGGAAGGTTACAGTCTTGTTAAACTTATTAAAAGTGCTATCTGGAGGTAACATCTTCAGGCCGTTCCTTTCCTTTAGGGAGAGATAGTCTGGACCTTTAGACCCAATTAAGCGTCTTCTAGGATTCGACTATCTCTAACTTTAGTTGAAGGTGAACGTCTGGGGAATACGCCTTATCCGGGATAGCCCTAAAGGGGCTAAGACTAGTAATTATCCCTTCACTATCACTTAGCCAATTTTGTATCCATGCTGCCATTGTCCCTTTTATTCCATGGGCTTCAACTTTACCGGCAAGCCTATTATGTGGCACTTTGTCGAACGCCTTTTGGTAATCCATGTACACTACGCCAACCTCATTGCCCTCATCAACCCTCTCTGTTACCTCATCAAAGAACTCAATCAAGTTGATTAAACATGATTTGCCTTTAACAAATCTGTGCTGGCTTTCCTTAATTAATCCACACTTGTCCAAGTGACTGTTAATTTTGTCCCTGATTATTGTTTCTAAAAGCTTCCCCACTACCGAGGTTAAACTGCCTGGCCTATAGTTGCTGGGTTTATCCTTGCACCCTTTTTTGAACAATGGTGTAACATTTGCAATTCTCCAGTCCTCTGGCATCACCCCCGTATCTAAGGAGGATTGGAATATTATGGCCAGTACCTCCGCGATTTCCTCCCTCAATTCCCTTAGCATCCTAGGATGCATCCCATCCGGTCTTGGTAACTTATCTACAGCCAGCCTTTCTAATACCTCCTCTTTATCAATGCTTATCCTATCAAGTATCTCCATTACCTCCTCCTTTACTATGTCTATGGCAGCATCCTCTTCCTTGGTGAAGACCGATGCAAAGTACTCATTTATTACCTCAGCCATACCCTCCATGCATAGGTCTATTTTTTGGTCCCTAATCGGCCCCACCCCTCCTCTTACTATCCTTTTACTATTTATATGCCTATAGAAGACTTTTGGATTGCCTTTTATGTTGGCTGCCATTCTATTCTCATACCCTCTCTTTGCCCCTCTTATTTTCTTTTTCACTTCTCCTCTGACCTTTCTATATATAGCCTGATTCTCAGATGTATTTGTACCTGACATCTGTCATACGTGCTCTTTTTCTGCTTCATCATATTCTCTATCCCTTTCGTCATCCAGGGAGCCCTGACTTTAGTTGCCCTGCCTTTCCCCCTAGTGGGAATGTACCTCAACTGTACCTGAACTATTTCCTCTTTAAAGGCAGCCATTGTTCCATTACAGTTTTGCCTGCCAATCTTTGATTCCAGTTTACCTGGGCCAGATCTGTTCTCATCCCACTGAAATTGGCCTTCCCCCAGTTAAACATTTTTACTCTAGATTGCTCCCTGTCCTTTTCCATAGCTAATCTAAACCTTATGATACTATGATCACCGTTCCCTAAATGTTCACCTACTGACACTTGCTTCAATTGACCAACCTCATTCCCCAGAACCAGATCCAGCAATGCCTCCTCCCTCGTCGGGCCGGAAACATACTGATCAAGAAAGTTCTCCTGAACACACTTTAGAAGTTCTTCCTCTTCTCTGCCCTTAACTCAATTACGATCCCAGTCTATATTAGGATAGTTGAAGTCCCCCATTATTACTTCTCATAGTTCTTGCACCTCTCTGTAATTTCTCTGCAAATTTGCTCCTCCATATCTTTCCCACTATTTGGTGGTCTATAGAATACACCTGGTAGTGTAATGGCACTTCTATTATTTCTTAACTCTAGCGATATAGATTCTGTCCTTGACCCCTCCAGGACAGCCTCCCTCTCCAGCACTGTAATATTCTCCTTGACCAATACTGCCACACCAGCTCCTATCTTTCCTTCCCTATCTTTCCTGAACACTTTATAACCGGGAATATTTAATGCCCAATCCTGCCCTTTTTTGAGCCAGGTCTCAGTTATTGCCACAACTTCATATTCCCAGGTGGCTATTTGTGCCTGCAGCTCACTTACCTTGTTTACTACACTTCGTGCGTTCACATACATACACTGTAAACCCATCTTAGACCATCTTGTATTCTCTCTTAGCTTGACCCCCCCAATACCTTACTATTTCTTACTTTATTGCTCTCTGCCTCTCCCAATCATTTGAGCACATTATTTCCCCTTTCTAATGTTACATCCTGGTGCCCATCCCCCTGCCAAATTAGTTTAAACCCGCCCCATCAGCACTAGCAAACCCTCCCGTGAGGATATTGGTTCTGGACCTGTTGAGGTCCCACCTTCTCCAGAACTGGTCCCAATGCCCCAGAAATCTAAAGCCCTCCCTCCTGTACCATCTCTCCAGCCACGCATTCATCTGCTCTATCCTCCTATTTCTATACTCACTCGCACGTGGCACCGGGAGTAATCCGAGATTACTCCCTTTGAGGTCCTGCTTTTTAATCTCTTTCCTAGTTCCCTAAAATCTGCCTGCAGGACCTCATCCCTCTTTCTACCTATGTCATTGGTACCGATATGGGCCACGACCTCTGGCTGTTCACCCTCCCCCCTCAGAATGTTCTGCAGCCGCTCAGTGACATCCTTAACCCTGGCACCAGGAGGCAACATACCATCCTGGAGTCACGTTTGCGGCCACGGAAATGCCTGTCTGCTCCCCTGTCAAATCCCCTGCCACTATTGCTTTCCCACTCTTCTTCCTCCCCCTCGTACAGCTGAGCCACCCGTGGTGCCGCGGACTTGGCTCTGGCTATATTCCCCAGAGGAACCACCGCCCTCACCAGTACTCAGAACCGAATACTGGTTGGAGAGCGAGGTGCACTCAGGGGACTCCTGCACTACCTGCCTGGTCCTCCTCTTCTGTCCGGTGGTCACCCATTCCCTTTCTGCCTGCACACTCCTTATCTGCGGTGTGACCACCTCCTGAAACGTGCTCTCCACGAAGCTCTCACCCTCAGCTGCTGCTCAAGCTCCGAAACCCAGAGCTCGAGCTCCTCCAGCTGACGACACCTCCTGCACATGTGGCCTAATTTCTCCTTCTGTGGCGCGATGTCAAATTTTGTTTGATAAAATTCCTGTGAATTGGGACGTTTTACTACGTTAAAGGTGCTATATAAATACAAGTTGTTGTTGTAGTTGCAATGGAATGCTTAAAAAAAAAATGAGATTTAAGAACCAGAAAATTCATTGTGTGACTTACAAGTAGCAGCACGACAGCCTATCCAGACTGCGAGATTACTGGCCCAATGTGTTGCACAGTGACTAGGCTGTGATAAACATTACGTCAACACTGCGTTGGTTTTGATTTGGAAACCACAAAGTGCCGACAGTGACATCCTCCCCAAGCCAACTTCAGGGGGAAGAGACCATAAAGGGAAGACCCTAGTCTCTGTTTATCTCTTTACAGAGTGATCGGAAAGTGAAAGCATCCATCAGCACAATTTCACTGAGCTTCGAGGAACATCGGAACAGGAGGAGGCCATTCACCCCCTCGAGCCATTTAATTAGATCATGGCTGATCTGCATCTTAACTCCATCTGCCCGCCTTGGCTCCGTAACCCTCAATAACCTTACCCAACAAAAATCTATCAATCTCAATTTTTACATTTTCAATTGTCCCCCAGCCTCAACAGCTTTCTGAGGGAAAGAGTTCCAGATTTCCACTACCCTTTGTGTGAAGAAGTGCTTCCTGACGTCACCCCTGAACGGCCTAGCTCTAATTATAAGGTGATGCGACCTTGTTCGGGACTCCCCCCACCAGAGGAAATAGTTTCTCTCTATCTACCCTATCAAATCCTTTAACCATCTTAAACACCCCTTAATTAGATCACCCCTTAATCTTCTATACTCGAGGGAATACAAGCCTAGTCTGTGCACCCTGGCCTCATAATTTAACTGTTTTAGCCCCGGGATCATTCTGGTGAATCTGCACTGCACCCCCTCCAAGGCCAATAGATCCTTCCTGAGATGTGGTGCCCAGAGCTGAACCCAGTACTCTAGATGGGGTCTGACCAGAGCTCAGTGCAGCTGTAACATAACTTCCACCCCTTTGTATTCCAGCCCTCTTGAGATAAAGGCCAACATTCCATTAGCCTTTTGAATTATTTTTTGTACCTGTTCTGTCGGAGTAATTAGCTGTTCACATTCGAAGGGACTCTCTCGAAGATTAAGACAGCACAGAAAGGAGAGAAGAACTAAGTCCCCTTGGAAAGGAAGAGAGATTACTGCTGTGGCTTGCACCTGTGCACTGTGTTCTAATGATATTCTAAAGGGTGAGAGCCTACAGCACATCACAGCACTTTGACACTGGAAGGAACTAATTCCACATTGGGTTATTTGCTAGAGAGTTGGGCCAGCTGTGACTCCAACAGTCAGATAGCTCTGAGTACTTAAATGCTCACATATTGACAAACACAGCTTGGCGAGTTTGGCTGTAGCAGAGCACGGCTTACTCGCAATAAATCTCTTTCTGAGTCCTTAGACGTAAACATTTTACTTCATAAAGAAAGAAGTCTAAATTGCCTGAGTATATAATGGGGAGATGATGATGTATTGGCAAATTAAATTTACTGTGGTAAAGGTCAGGGGTCAAGAGGGTGCAGATGTGCCCTTCTAGCTAGACCAGGTTATACTCCTCCAATTCTGGCCTCTTGCGCATCCCCGATTTTAATCGCTCCACCATTGGCGGCCGTGCCTTCAGCTGCCGAGGCCCTAACCTCTGGAATTCCCTCCCTCAACCTCTCCATCTCGCTACCTCTCTCTCCTCCTTTAAGATGCTTCTTAAAACCTACCTCTTTGACCATGCCTTTGGTAACCTGTCCTAACATCACCTTATGTGGCTTGGTGTCAAATGTTGTTTGACAATGCTCCAGTAAAACCCCTTGGGATGTTAAAGGTGCTATATGAATACACGTTGTTGTTGTTGTTGTTGACTTACTATGGGGTTGAGCTGGTTCAGTTGGGTCTGGATCCTTACTGTAATTGGACTTTTCTGAATACATTTTCCACAGCTCTGGTATGGGATGTGACTGAGGCGTTTTGGGGAGGATCCATTAGATGCAAGAACGCTGAAGTGTGACATGATTCTCAGAGGTCAAGTCATAGCCTGCACTGAGACGCACACTTGTGGTTAAGTTTCCACAGATTGCCCAAGGCTCCTGGTCGCCATCGCCACTGTACCTACTGCTGGGTTAACCAAAGTGAGACACTGTGTGGGCTGGACTACCTCACACTGACTGAGTTGAATAGCGCGGCTATTTTGAGCAGATGCAAACTGGAGTGTACCTGGTGCACAGCTGACCTTGCCGGATCTGGTTCAAGCGCATCAAGTTCTACAGGACCTCACTTCCCTCTGCCGCAACTGCCCACTACTCCGGGATCATTCCGGAGGGCACAGATAACCCCAGGCCTTATCACAACTACCAACTATTTCCTTAAACTCCTCGTCTCTTCCCCTCCACCCTCACCTCCAGCAGGAAGTATGAGGAGCTCACGCATTTCTTCATCACTAAGATTGAGACCATCTGTTCAGCTATCTCTGCTGCTTCTCCCTATTCCCCTTTCCCAGCAAGCCAAACCTCCCCCACGTTCCTAACCCTGAAGCCATGCCTCTCCCTCTATTTTCACTCCCATTTTCCCCATGCCCACTCCGAGCTCATCTTGTCCATGAGGCCTACCTCCTGCTCCCTTGACCCCATTCCCACAAATCTGCTGACCGCCCCACTTTCCTTGCTGGTCCCCACGTTAGCTAACATTGTAAATGGTTGCCTCTCTTCGGGCAATTAGAACAGTTCACTCGGCACAAGCCAGTGCCTCCAGCTAGAGGGTGCATGTGTACGTCTCTTACTTTGAAGAGGTCAGGTTGGGACGTGGCGCACTCCCAGGCTCACGTGTGCCGAATGTCCACTCGTACAAGGCAAGTAGGGCTGGGGAGGCTTTTGCTTTCTGCCTGATTTGGCCAATACATCTGTCATTGTGAGTTATCCATTTGATAGCACTCTTGCCTCTGAGTCACCATGTCTGTGTGTTTAAGGCCCACTCCAGAGACATGAGCACATTGTCGAGGCTGACACTTCAATGCAGTACTGAGGGCGTGCTTCACTGTCGGCGGTGCCGTCTTTCGGATGATACATTAAACCGAGGCCCTGCCTGCCCTCTTCGGTGGGTGTAAATGCTCCATGGCATTATTTCGAAGAAGAGCAGGGGAGTTCTGGCCAATATTTATCCCTCTTCCAGCCTCACTAAAAAAACAGATGATCTGGCCATGTATCTCATTGTTGTTTGTGGGACCTTGCTGTGCGCAAATTGGCTACTTCCTACATTACAAAAAAAAGGACTTGCATTTATATAGCACCTTTTGTAACCACCGGATGTCCCAAAGCACTTTACAGCCAATGAGGTACTATTTGGAGTGTAGTCACTGTTGTAATGTAGGAAACGCGGCAGCCAATTTGTGCTCAGCAAGCTTCCACAAACAGCAATCATAGAAAGTTACAGCACGGAAGGAGGCCATTTCAGGCCCATCGTGTCCGTGCCGGCCAACAAAGAGCTATCCAGCCTAATCCCACTTCCCAGCTCTTGGTCCATAGCCCTGCAGGTTAGAGCATCCCAAGTGCACATCCAAGTACTTTTTAAATGTGGTTAGGGTTCCTGCCTCTACCACCCTTTCAGGCAGTGAGTTGCAGACCCCCACAACCCTCTGGGTGAAGAAAGTTCCCCTCAAATCCCCTCTAAACCTTCCCATAATTACTTTAAATCGGTGCCCCCTGGTTTTTGATCCCACTGCTAAGGGAAATAGGTCCTTTCTATCCACTTTATCTATGCCCCTCATAATTTTATACACCTCAATAAGGTCTCCCCTCAGCCTCCTCTGTTCCAAGGAAAACAGACCCAGCCTATCCAGTCTTTCCTCATAGCTAAGATTCTCTACTCCCGGCAACATCCTTGTAAATCTCCTCTGTACCCTCTCTAGTGCAATCACATCTTTCCTGTAATGTGGTGACCAGAACTGCAAGCAGTACTCTAGCTGAGGCCTAACTAGTGTTTTATACAGTTGAAGCATAACCCCCCTGCTCTTGTATTCTATGCCACGGCTAATAAAGGCAAGCATTCCGTATGCCTTCTTAACCACCTACTTGGCCTGCTACCTTCAGGGATCTGTGGACATGCACTCCAAGGTCCCTTTGTTCCTCTACACTACTCAGTGTCCTACCATTTAATGTGTATTCCCTTTCCTTGTTAGCCCTCCCCAAATGCATTACCTCACACTTCTCCGGTTTGAATTCCATTTGCCACTGTTCTGCCCACCTGACCAATTTATTGATATCTTCCTGCAGTCTACAGCTTCCTTCTTCAGTATCAACCACACAGCCGATTTTTGTATCATCTGCAAACTTCTTTATCATACCCCCTATATTCAAGTCAAGATCGTTGATATATACCACAAAAAGCAAGGGACCTAGTACTGAGCCCTGCAGAACCCCACTGAAAACAGCCTTCCAGTCACAAAAACACCCATCAACCATTACCCTCTGCTTCCTGTCTCCGAGACAGTTTTGAACCCAACTTAACACTTTGCCCTGGATCCCATGGGCTTTTAACTTCATGACCAGTCTGCCATGTGGAACCTTATCAAAAGCCTTGCTAAAGTCCATATACACTACATCAAACACACTACCCTCATCTACCCTCCTTGTTACCTCATCAAAAAATTCAATCAAGTTTGTCAGACACGACCTTCCCTTAACAAATCCGTGCTGACTATCCTTGATTAATCCGTGTCTTTCTAAATGAAGATTTATCCTGTCCTTGTGATAATGTGATAATGACCATATAATCTGTTTTAGTGATGTTGATTGAGGGATAAATATTGGCCAGGACACTGGACAGAACTCCCCTGCTCTTCTTTGAAATAGTGCCATGGGATCTTTTATGTCCACCTGTTTAATGTCTCATCCGAAAGATGCCACCTCTGACAGTGCAGCACTCCCTCAGCACTGCGCTGGAATGTTTTGTGCTCAGGTCTCTGGTGTGGGACTCTGAATCCACAACCTTCTGACTCAAAGGCGAGAGTGCTACCCACTGAGCCACAGCTGATGCACTACAGCAGTGACTATGTTTCAAAAGTACTTCATTGGCTGTAAAGCACTTTGAGATGTCCTGCGGTCATGAAAGGCACTATGGAAATGCAAGTCTTTCTTTTTTATGTCTATGGGATCCATCACCCTACTGTTCTAGAGGGCTACGTGTCTGTGGGATCATCTCTTGAATGGCCTGGATGTACATAATTAATATTGTTGGATTCCTCAGATTACCTTGCACATTGTGTTACTCCCATGGCCTTTTCTTTTCTTTAAGCACTGCCTTTGCTGAGTGCCGAGAATAAACTTTTTTTTTTGACGGGGTCTCGAACGCACCGGAGGTGGCAGCTGTATCGAATGGACGATGCTTGAGGGTGATGTGAGTGTGGCTCACAAATTAAAATGAATGTGCCTCATTTCATTGGTGTATAATTGACCCGCTGGCGACCACGATGACTTTATTTATAATTGCTGGTGTCCGGTGCTCTTCTGATGATGTTGGTCATTATGGGATGGCTCACGTGCACCTCGGCGCATTGGGAGGAACCAGTGTTTCAGATAGGCCAGTAAGTGCTTGGCCCTGAGAAAAACTCACCACAAACTAGTTAGGTCTCAGCTGGAGTATGGTGTCCAATTCTGGGCGCCACACTTTCGGAAGGATGTCAAGGGCTTGGAGAGGGAGCAGAGGAGATTTACTGGAATTGTTAGCTCCAGCATGCCTGAGGAAAAAGGAATCTTAAACACCGAACAACTTAACTTGGTTACATTGTGGGCACATCGTAAAAGACCACGCAGCAGAAGATAGATCACCATAGCAACAAGAACCGCTCTGGGCCGGCTGGAGATCATTTTGAACACTGCATGTGTTAGGTTGTGGACACAGAGAAAACCAGTGTGTCACCCAACCGTGGATGATATTTGCAGGAACATTGTGGTCCTCGGTTAAAAAGGGCTTTTAAAAAGGCGAGGCTATTCAGAGAGTGAAAAGAGACGCAGGTCCACCGAGACTGCTCCAACCTCGCCTTTCGCTTCCTGGCGCCGCCACCTCACCTGGTATCTTCTTGACTGCTTGCTGCCAAGACTGGAGAAGCTGGGATTGTTCTCTTTAGAGCAGCAAAGGTTAAGGGGAGATTTAATGGAGGTGTTCAAAATTATGAAGGGGTTTTGATGGAGTAAATAAGGAGAAACTGTTTCCATCGGCAGGCAGGCCGGTAACCAGAGGACACAGAGTTAAGATAATTGGCAAAAGATCCAGCAGCACGATGAGAATTTATTTTTACGCAGCGAGTTGTTGTGATCTGGAACGCGCTGCCTGGTAGGGGGGTGGAAGCAGATTCAACAGTAACTTTCAAAAGGGAATGGGATAAATACTTGAAGGGGAAAAATTTGCAGGGCTATGGGGAAAGAGCGGGGGAGTGGGACTAATTAGACAGCTCTTTCAAAGAGCCGAATGGCCTCCTTTTGTGCTGTATCATACTATGATTCTAACTGAGCATGCAGCAGGACCCAACCAGTAGTGACTTTTGCCAGCTCAGGTTGCAAGATCAGCCTCCAGGCTGGCTTAAAGGGTCAGGCTGGCTTAAAGGGTCAGGCCCCAGCCAAAATCGATGTCGTCACACCTGGGCCGCCAACATACGTCATGCTCAGAAGGAGAAAGGAGACCTGAAATGGTTGGTCTCCATAGAGCCAAATACACAGTGTTAAAACAATGTTGTCCCCTAATAGTCAGGAAATAACTGAGTATCTATTTCTGGAATGAGAGCGAAGAGGGAATATATTCATATGAGGAACATAGGAACAGGAGTAGGCTATTCATTCCCTCGAGCTTGTTCCACCATTCAATGAGATCATAGGCTGATCTGTATCCTAACTCCATCTCCTCGCCTTGGCTCCATATCCCTTAATACCCTTGGCTAGCAAAAATCTATCGACCTCAGGTTTAAAATTATTAATTGAGCTACATAAGAAATAGAAGCAGGAGTAGGCCATATGGCCCCTCGAGCCTGTTCCGCCATTCAATAGGATCATGGTTGAATGTCTAATTCAACTCCACTTTCCCGCCCTATCTCTATATCCATTGACTCCCTTAGTGCCCAAAAATCTATCGATCTCAGCCTTGAATATACTCCTCGACTGAGCATCCACAGCCCTCTGTGGTAGAGAATTCCAAAGATTCAGAACCCTCTAAGTGAAGAAATTTCTCCTCATCTCAGTCCTAAATGGCCGACCCTTTATTCTGAGACTGAGCCTTAATTCTAGTCTCCCCAGCCAGGGTAAACAACCTGTCAGCATCTTTTCCTGACTGACCTGTTTGGACACCATCCACACCTTTGATTGCCGGGATTATCTCTCTGCCGAGGTGTGATGAAGGGCAGTTAGAAAGATTAACTGTAATCATCTGGCAGTGTTCTCTGACTATATATGCTGTGCCTATATGCATCTCTTCACTTCACCTGACGAAGGAGCAGCAGCTCCGAAAGCTTGTGATTTCAAATAAAACTGTTGGACTATAACCTGGTGTTGTGCGACTTCTCACATTTGTCCACCCCAGTCCAACACCGGCATCTCCACATCCTGGCATCGACCCTGTCAGCCCTCTAAGAATTTTATATGTTTCAATGAGATCACCTCTCATTCAACAACAACAACTTGTGTTTATATACACACAGAAAATGCTGGAAATACTCAGCAGGTCAGGTAGTATCCGTGGAGAGAGAAACAGAGTTAACGTTTCAGGTTGATGACCCTTCGTAGTGTCTTTAACGTAGTAAAACGTCCCAAGGCGTTTCAGAGGAGTATTATAAGACAAAAAATTTGACACCGAGTCAAATAAGGAGAAATTAGGGCAGGTGACCAAAAGCTTGGTCAAAGAGGTAGGTTTTAAGGAGCGTCTTAAAGGAGGAAAGAGAGGTAGAGAGGCGGAGAGAGGTTTAGGCAGGGAATTCCAGAGCTTAGCGCCTAGGCAACAGAAGGCACGGCCACCAAAGGTTGAGCGATTATAATCGGGGATGCTCAAGAGGGCAGAATTAGAGGAGCGCAGATATCTCGGTGGGGTTGTGGGGCTGGAGGAGATTACAGAGATAGGGAGGGGGCGAGGCCATGGAGGGCTTTGAAAACAAGGATGAGAATTTTGAAATCGAGGCATTGCTTAACTGGGTGCCAATGTAGGTCAGTGAGCACATGGGTGATGGGTGAACGGGACTTGGTGCGAGTTAGGACATGGGCAGCAGAGTTTTGGATGACCTCAAGTTTACACAGGGTAGAATGTGGGAGGCCAGCCAGGAGAGCATTGGAATAGTCAAGTCTAGAGGTAACAAAGGCATGGATGAGGGTTTCAGCAGCGGATGAGCTGAGGCAGGGACGGAGACGGGTGATGTTACAGAGGTGGAAATAGGCGGTCTTAGTTATGCCGCAGATATGTGGTCAGAAGCACATTTCAAGGCCATTCTTCTAAACTCCAGAGAATATAGGCCCATTCTAATCAATCTCTCCTCATTGGACAGCCCTCTCCTCCTAGGAATCAATCTCGTGAACCTTTGTTGCACCCCTGCTAAGGCAAGTATATCCTTCCTTAGGTAAGGAGATCAAAACTGTACACAGTACTCCAGGTGTGGTCTCACCAAAGCCTTATACAATTGCAAAAAGACATCCTTACTTTTGTACTCCAACCCCCTTGCAATAAAGGCTAACATACTATTTGCCTTCCTAATTGCTTGCTGTACCTGCAGGGTAACTTTCTATGATTCATGTACAAGGACACCCAAATCCGTCTGAATCCCAACATTTATTCGTCTCTCACCTTTTAAAAAATATTCTGCTTTTCCATTCTTCTGACCAAAGTGGATAATTTCACACTTCCCCACATTATATTCCATTTGCCACCTTCTTGCCCAGTCACTTAACCTGTCTCTATCCCTTTACAGCCTCTTTGCGTCCTCCTCGCAGCTTACTTTCCCACTTATCTTTGTATCATCAGAAAACTTGGATATAATACACTCAGTCCCCTCATCTAAGTCATTAATATAGATTGTAAATAGCTGAGGCCCAAGCACTGATCCTTGTGGCACTCCAATAGTTACACCCTGCCAACCCAAAAATGACCCAATTATTCATACCCTGTTTTCTGTCTGTTAACCAATCTTCAATCCATGCTAATATATTATCCTCAATCCCATAAGACTTAATCTTGTGTAACAATCTCTAATGTGGCACCTTATCGAATACCTTCTGAAAATCCAAATATACTACATCCACTGGTTCCCCCTTATCTACCCTGCTAGTTACAACCTCAAAAATCTCTAACAGATTTGTTAAACACTATTTCCCTTTCATAAAACCGTGTTGACTCTGCCCAATCCTGTTGTTATTTTCCAAGTGCCCTGTTACCACGACCTTAATAATGGATTCCAGCATTTTCCCTACTACTGATGTTAGACTAACTGGCCTGTAGTTCCCTGTTTTTTCTCTCCCTCCTTTCTTGAATAGCGGGGTTACATTTGCTACCTTCCAAACCATGGGGACCATTCTAGAATCTAGGGAATTCTGGAAGATCAAAACCAATGCATCCACTATCTCTGTAGCCACCTCTTTTAAAACCCTAGGATGTAGGCCATTAGGTCCAGGGGATAATAGGTTTTAGTACTATTAATTTCTCCAGTACTTTTTCTTTACTAATATTAATTACTTTAAGTTCCTCACTCTCATTAGATCCTTGGATCCCCACAATTTCCAGTATCTTCTTTGTGTCTTCCACTGTGAAGGCAGATACAAAATATTTGTGTAACGTCTCTGGCATTTCCTTATTCCCCATTATAATTTCTCCTGTCTCTACGTCTACTGCTTTTTGTGGGAGAGAGTTCCACACTTCCACCACCCTTTGCGTGAAGACATTTTCCTAACATCTCTCCTGAATGGCCTGGCTCTTGGTTTTAAGCTTATGTACCCTAGTCCTCGACTTCCCCCCACCAGCGGAAACTGTTTGGGTTAAAAATTTGGGGGCTTTACGCCACCCGTTACCGGCAAAAGAATGGCGCAAAGAGGGCGGACGCCACTCTTTCGCCCGCTGGTGGCGGGTCCTGCAGCGTCCTCCATTTTCCCAGGCCCAGTAGCGCTGCCGTTAAGAAGTATCGCCCTGCAGATTTAAATGGAGGTAGTGGTGACGTCAGTTGGCATGCTACGGCAACTTAATGTCACCGCGGCGAACTTCGACCCTAGCGCTGAGTTCAACGCTGGGTTCTAAGCACACCAGGTAAACCCAGCGTGCAAGCAGACTGACAGTGGCGCTATCAGCACCTCTTAAAGGAACACACACACCTTTCAGGTAAGTTTGGATTTAGACTGCATTTTTTTGATTTTACTGAAGTAGTGTCTTACAGCAATAGGTGTTAAAAAATCTTTAAGTGTGTACGGAGTGCTGCTGGACACTTGCAAGGCCTCGGATGGTAAAGGAAGGCCTCATGAAGACAGAAAATGCTGGAAATACTCAGCAGGTCAGGCAACATCCGTGGAGAGAAAAACAGAGTTCACTTCTCATGTCGAGATGCTGCCTGACCTGCTGAGTATTTCCAGCATTTTATGCAGTCATTTCACATTTACAGCATCCACTCGCAGAGGGAAGAGGAAGATGCAGAAGCGGAAGACACAGAAGAGGAGGAAGCAGAAGGAAGGATGCAACCCAGACAGCCCCTTTGTGGCCGGGATATCCGGGATGGAATCATCCGCCTGCGGTCCCAGTGACCACAACCCCAATTCCTCTTTCAACATTTGTCCCACACCTTACCTTCCCTCTGTTACTGACCATCACAGCGACTTCTTGGCCACCTTGAGGAGCTGGTGGCTGGGAGTGTCAAATCGAGTGAAGGTGTTTCTTCTTCTTTTTCACTCTCCTCTCCCTCTTCTTGGTCAACCACTGGCTGGGCAGGCTGGATTTCTTGGGTGTGTGAATTGAGGAAGGCACAAGGGTGGAGTTGTGGTGAGGGGAGGGCGGGAAAGCAAGAGGTGCATGCGAGAAGGAGGATAACGTATGAGGATACCAGCATCTTGTATCCTTTCTGCCCTACCACTGGCCAAGGGCTCAGCCATGCCCCTGCCAAGAATGGCCTGCACCATCTCCTCCAAGATGGTGAGGTGAGGCTAGGAATGGGAGATGTGCCTCGTGATTGGTACAGATTGTTGGTAGGTGAGTGATTGGGAGGGGGGAGTTGTGCATTGAGCAGTGTGTGAGGCTAGTGGTTCAGTTGGTAGGAGAAGGCTTTTGAAGATGCATTCACTGACCTTGACCAGTGGTCTGAGGTCATGAAGCTTCTTTGGGCACTGGAGCCAGGTGGTGGGGGCGACACTGCTGGCAGTGACGGCCTCGGTGATCTGGTCCCACATCTTTCTTTCTGGCGGGCCTTCTGGCTCCCTGTGGGTAGAGGGCCTCTCTTGCCGTGTTGACCCCCTGCACAAATCTGGTGACATTGGCAACTCCCGTGGTGGACACCTATTTTTTCCCCTTTCTCTCTGTCTACCCCATCAATTCATTTCTAAATCCTAAAAATCTCAATCAAATCACCCCTTAACCTTCTATATTCCAAGGAGTACAAGCCTAGTTTATGTAGCCTCTCCTCATAATCTAACCCTTGGAGCCCTGGTAACATTCTGGTGAATCTGCGCTGCACTCCCTCCAAGGTCAATCTATCCTTTTCTAAGAAGTCGCACAACACCAGGTTATAGTCCAACAACTTTATTTGAAATCACAAGCTTTCGGAGCGCTGCTCCTTCGTCTGACGAAGGAGCAGCGCTCCGAAACCTTGTGATTTCAAATAAAGCTGTTGGACTATAACCTGGTGTTGTGCGACTTCTCACATTTGTCCACCCCAGTCCAACACCAGCATCTCCACATCATGGCTATCCTTTTCTAAGGTGTGGTGCCCAGAATTGTACACCGCACTCCAGACATGGTCTAACCAGGGCTTTGTATAACTGTAGCAAAACTTCCTCCCCTTTATATTCTAGCGCTCTAGTTATAAAGGTTAGCATTCCATTAGCCTTTTTGATGATTTTTTGTACCTATCTACTACATTTCAGAGATCTGTGTACAAGGGCCCCTAAATCTCCACTGTTCCGAGCTTTTCACCATTGAAAGAATACTCGGATCTATCCTTTTTTGGACCAAAATAGATGACCTCACACTTACCTACGTTAAAATCCATCTGCCATACTTTTGCCCACTCGCGCAACCTATCAATGTCTCTGCAATTTTATGCTCCTGTCTACACTACTTACTATACCACAAACCTTTGTGCCATTGGCAAACTTGGATATATGTTGTACAAAAACAGTCGCCTCCCTTTGCCCCTTCCTTCAGACGTGTGGAGAGTTAACCCCCCCGCCATTACTTGTGAGGATTGCCTCAGCTCCAATACCACCTGATTTCCAGCCTTTCTTGTAATTGTCCTTCAGTCCCTGCTCTGTTTGGAGAGCCTCGTGTCGATTGACCCAAATTGCCTGAGTTCCATTCGAAGCGCTGCGCTGTGACACTCAGACCTCCCGCGAAGCTTGACTGATTGCTGAGCTGAAGCCCTCATTTCTTCCATTTCCAGAATCATCCTACCATCCCGTAGTGAATCGTCAGTTCATAAGGTGATACCACCTTGGAATTCAGCTCTTCAATTTCAGTGCTTCGGGCAGAAGAAATCAATTTGTTCGCTTCACTGGAACTTAACTCCATTTCAATCCCAGACACGATCTTATTGATTGAAATCAAATTGAAAAGCCATCAGCTTTGGGAAAAGCAATACAAGGAATTAAGTTTTGCCTGCACCACATGCTATGAACACTGAGGGAACTGAGAGAAGACTGAAAGCCTGAAATATAAATCTGCCAGAGTTCCACCCCTCAGTTATTGCTGGAGTTACAAAAGTTCTATTGTAGGTGTCAGGATAGTGTGTGTTGTGGAGACCAGGATACAGGCAGAGTTTAACCATTTCATCCTCTTTATATTGGTCAAAAAATAACACTGATCCAGCACCTTTCACCACCTCAGGATGTTCCAAAGCACTATTTCGAAGAAGAGCAGGAGAGTTCTCCCTGGTGTCCGAGCTGACACTTATCTCTCAACCAACATCACTAAAACAGATGATCTGATCATTATGTCATTGCTGTTTGTGGGCCCTTGCTGTGCGCAAATTGGCGGCTGCGTTTCCTTACAGTACAACAGTGACTACAATTCAAAAGTATTTAATTGGCTGTGAAAAGCTTTGGGGCGTCCTGAGATCGTGAAAAGTGCTATATAAATGCAAGTCTTTCTTAGTTCTTTCTTAATAGCAGAGTGGTTGCTTGAATACTGGACAGACCGCATTCTAAAGCCAGGGAAGCTGCGGCTATGTTGCAGCCGTGCTAACTGTCAGAATGGGCCGGATCGGGCTCATAGGAACAGGAGGAGGCCATTCAGCCCCTCAAGCCTGTTCCGCCATTCTATTAGAGCATTGCTGATCTGTAACTTAACTCTATCTACCCGCCTTGGTTCCATAACCCTTAATACTGTACCCTTATCCAACCAAAATCTTTCAGTCTCAGTCTTGAAATTTGCAATTGGCCCCCAGCCTCAACAGCTATTTTGGGGGGAGAGAGTCCAGAGTGCTTCCTGACATCACCCCTGAACGGCCTGGCTCTAATTTTAAGGTTATGCCCCCTTGTTCTGGACTTCCCGTGGAGCCCTTCATGGTTGAACAGCCCCCGCCATGCACTGCGCAGCATCACGCGTTACGAGTGGCAAGGCGGTCAGGGTACCAGCGTGACTCAACACTTTCAGCAGCGAGGCAGGGAGAGAAACCCTCAGCAATGAAAGTGCCCGAAATCTAACACTTACAGGGATTTTAAAGTCAGCAGCGGAGTGAGTCATGCTGGCAGTGAGTGAAGTCTTTCGCAGGTAAAGAAAGAAATGATTAATGATCTACAGTCAGTATTAATGTACCGAGCACAGGGGTCCAATGTTTTGATGTTAATTCCGCACTGATCCAATCTGTAGTGAGATTGAGTTATGATCAATACACCACAAATGATGTAAAAGGTTAGTCTCATTATCCATGTAGGAGAGGTTGTACAATTATTAAAGCTTCATGGGGCTCCAATTTAACTAATACATCAGCTTCTATATGTGTGTATGCGTGTGGACCTTGAGGCAATCATATCTATTCCAGTGCCTTCAAATCCACGCTTCATTTTCTCTCTCTCCCTCTCTCTAATTGGCATTTACAATGCCAATATTCAAACTAATTACTCACAATAATTTTAATTTGCAAAGGATGACGGAAAATTCAAAAATAAATTAAGGCAAGGGGCCCAGGCATCAATCCTCCGCCAGCTCTGCTCCAAACCAGTCCTTGCGAGGTGGTTAAGCACTGGACTGAGGGGACTATCCCTAGAATCATGGGCCTTGAAAATCCAATGCCCATCAAAGCAGACGGAGGGAGGGAGGGAGGGTTGAGGTGGACTTGTGTTTGCCTGTGTCAGCCATGGCTCAGTGGTTAGCACTCTTGCCTCTGGTTCAGAAGGTCGTGGGCACAAGCCCCACTCTGGAGCCTAATATCTAAGCTGACACTCCAGTGCAGTACTGAGAGAGTGCTGTACTGTCAGAGGTGTGTTTTTTCGGATGAGACGTTAGAGCAAACATTAAATCAGCCTCCTCCTGAGGTCCCCACCATCATAGATGCCAGTCTTCTACCAATTCGAGTAACTCGATGTGATATGAAGAAACAGCACAGCAAAGGCTGCGGGTCCCGATAACATCCCAGCTGCAGTGCTGAAGATCTATGCTCCAGAACTGGCCGCACCTCTAGCCAATCTGTTCCAGTACAGCTGCAACACTGGCATCGACCCGACAAAGTGAAAAATTGCCCAGTTATGTCCTGACTGCCCTCTCAGTTGGATGTAAAAAATCCCATGGCACTATTTTGAAGAAGAGAAGGGGAGTTCTCTCTGGTAGCCATCAACCAACGTCACTAAAATGGATTATCTGGTCATCAATGTTACCTCTTTTTTTGGTGGCGCGTGGCCCATTCAAAATACCACCCGTGCACGGTTTGTTGCATTGAAACGCCAGCGAACCAACTGCACGGGAGGTCCAGAGAGCTGCGCGGCCACGCAGCCGTGCAGCTTAAAGGGAACATTGCTAGTCATTATCACATTGCTGTTTGTGGGAACTTGCTGTGCGCAAATTGGCTGCTGCGTTTCCTACATTATAACAGTATAACAGTGACTACGCTTCAAATAGTACTTCATTGGCCGTAAAGCGCTTTGGGACGTCCTGAGGTTGTGAAAAGAGCGATAGAAAGGCAAGTCTATCTTGTTTCTTTCTTCTTTCTTGCATGCAGATGCTGACATCCCCTGTTGTGATGTCACTTCTGTGCTGGATCAACTTAAGACTCCCAGAGTTCAATGCAATTTAAATGTTTCAATTCTATCTGCGTGCATTTTAATTATATTAGTTCAGTTCTGAAAGGATTTTAATTTTGGTTCTTGGCATTTAAGATGTCTCGTCAGGAGAGATCTTCAGAACCAACCTGGGAGATTCTTCTGGGGCCTTAAGGGAGTAACCTGCGCACATTGTACTTCAGTGTGAGAACGATGTGCTGACTGGCGTGAAGCCTTGAGAGACTGATCAGAAACTGTGTACAATCTCAGTACACTGAGCCCACAGTGTAGAACCGTGAGGCCACTTTGATGCCACACACCTGTTTCTTCTTTGTGTCTTTACATCTCACCAAGGCCTGACTGTTGCCATAGGAACTACACGATCCCCTGCTTTAGTATCTATCTGTCTCTAGATACATTCCTAGAGGCACTGGAGAAGGTGTAAAAAAGATTTACAAGGGTGATACCAGAATTGAGAGGTAATTAACTATCAGGAAAGACTGAACAAGCTGGGGCTCTTTTCTCTAGAAAAGAGAAAGCTGAGGGGTGACCTAATCAAGGTCCTTAAAGTTATAAAGGGTTTTGATACAGTAGATGCAGAGAAAATATTTTCACTTGTAGGGGAGACCAAAACTAGGTGTCATAAATATAAGATAGTGAGTAATAAATTCATAAGAACATAAGAAGTAGGAGCAGGAGTAGGCCTTACAGCCCCTCGAGCCTGCTCTGCATTCAATAAGATCATGGCTGATCTTCGACCTCAACTCCACTTTCCTGCCCGATTCCCCATATCCCTGGATTCACATAGAGTCCAAAAATCTATCTATCTCAGCCTTGAATATACTCAAAGACTCAGCATCCACAGCCCTCTGGGGTAGAGAATTCCAAAGATTCACAACCCTCTGAGTGAAGAAATTCCTCCTCATCTGTCTTAAATGGCCGACCCCTTATCATGAGACTATGCCTCCTAGTCCTGGACTCTCCAGCCAGGGGAAACAACCTCTCAGCATCTACCCTGTCAATCCCCCTCAGAATCTTGTATGTTTCAATGAAATCCCCTCTCATTCTTCTAAACTCCAGAGAGTATAGGCTCAATCTACTCAATCTCTCCTCATAGGACAGCCCTCTCATCCCGGGGATCAATCTAGTGAACCTTCGCTGCACCGCCTCTAAGGCAAGTATATCCTTTCTCAGATAAGGAGACCAAAGCTGTGCACAGTACTCCAGGTGTGGTCTCACCAAGCCCCTGTACAATTGTAGCAAGACTTCCTTACTCTTGTACTCCAACCCCCTTGCAATAAAGGTCAACATGCCATTTGCCCTCCTAATTGCTTGCTGTACCTGCATGCTAACTCTTTGTGTTTCCTGTACGAGGACACCTAAATCTCTCTGAACACCAAAATGTAATAGTTTCTCACCATTTAAAAAATATTCTGTTTTTCTATTCTTCCTACCAAAGTGATTAACCTCACATTTCCTCACATTATACTCCATCTGCCACTTTATTGCCCACTCACTTAACCTGTCTATATCCCTTTGCAGACTCTTTATGTCCTCCTCACAGCTTGCTTTCCCACCTAACTTTAGAGAAGCTTCTTTACCCAGAGCATGGTTAGAATGTGGAACTCGCTGCCACAGGGAGTGGTTAAGGCGAACAGCATAGATGTATTTAAGGGGAAGCGAGATAAGCAGGTAAATGAGAAAGGAATAGAAGGATATGCGAATCGGGTTAGATGAAGTAGATGGGAGGAGGCTCGTGTGGAGCATAAACACTGACATAGACCTGTTGGGCCGAATGGCCTGTTTCTGTACTGTAAAATTCTATGTAATTCATGAAAGGCGCTGTCTAATGCAAGGTTTTTCTTTCCATAAATCCCCAAATATTGTTTTGTTAGCATTAACAGCAGGAGACCAAGTGGTGGAGGGGACGCGGGTGACAAGTGACGAAGTGTTGAGCACATAGGATTACATAGGATTACATAGGATTACATAGGATATACGGCACAGAGCCTCCTCCCGTCTTTCCTCATCTAACTCTATCAGCATAACCCTCTATTCCCTTTTCCTTCATATGCTTGTCTAGCCTCCCCTTAAATGCATCTATACTATTCTCTTCAACCACTCCCTGTGGTAGCGAGTTCCACATTCTCACCACTCTCGCTGTGGATTGGAGTTACGAAGAGTCAGAGCTCCAGTGAATATTTATCAGCAGACTGATTAGAACTTGCTATTCTCCGAGTGACAGTCTTAACAACGTTAAATCAATAAATCGGATCTAAAAGATGAAAGATATGAATCATCTTTTTTCCACAAAACGGTAATTATTTCTTCTCCAGCTTCGATGGCAGAGATTAATTTGAGGCTTTTTGCTGGAACAACTGGTGGGAGTCGTACTGCTGCTGCTAACGTCATCCAAATGGAGGTTTGCTTAACTCTCGCAGCAAGATCATTTTAATACTTTTATTAAACTAAAAGCTGTAAAGAAAAAAAAGAACTTGCATTTATATAGCGCCTTTCACATCCAATGAAAGTGTAGTCACTTTTGAATGTAGGAAGCGCGGCAGTCAATTTGCGCACAACAAGATCCCACAAACGACAATGAGATAAATCACCAGATAATCTGTTTTAGTGATATTGGTTGAGGGATAAATATTGGCCAGGACACTGGGGAGAACTCCCCTGCTCCTCTTTGAAATAGTACTGTGGGATCTTTTACATCCACCCAGAGAGCAGACGGGGCCTCGGTTTAACGTTTCATCCGAAAGACGGCACCTCAGACAGTGCAGCACTCCCTCAGTACTGCACTGGGAGTGTCAGCCTAGATTTTGTTCTCAAGTCTCTGGATTTGGACTTGACCCACGACCTTTTAACTCATACACAAAAGATTGGCAAACAAATGTAAATGCCGTGGCTACTAGAGCAGGTCAGAGGCTGGGTATTCTGCGGTGAGTGACTCACCTCCTGATTCCGCAAAGCCTCTCCACCACCTACAAAGCACAAGTCAGGAGTGTAATGGAATACTTTCCAATTCCCTGGATAGGTGCAGCTGCAATAGCACTCAAGAAGCTCGACACCCTCCAGAACAAAGCAGTCTATTTGATTGGTAGCCCATCCACCAGCTTAAACATCCACTCCCTCCACCACCGGTGTACCGTGGCTGCAGTGTGTACCATCTACAAGATGCACTGCAGCAACTCGCCAAGGCTTCTTCGACAGCACTTCCCAAACCCGCGACCTTCACCAACTACAAGGACAACAGGCTCATGGGAACACCACCACCTGCAAGTTCCCCCCAAGTCACACACCATCCTGACTTGGAAATATATCGCCGTTCCTTCATCGTCGCTGGGTCACAATCCTGGAACTCCCTCTCTAACAGCACTGTGGGAGTACCTTCACCACACGACTGCAGCGGTTCCAGAAGAAGGCAGCTCACCACCACCTTCTCAAGGGCAATTAGGGATGGCAATAAATGCCTACAATGAGAGCCATGCTGCCTCTAGAAATATTATTGAGCAGACCATGCTCAAGCTGCCTGGACTGTTCTGGAGGAGTTCTGCAATACAGCTCTGACCGTACTTCCAGACTTGTGGTTGGATGCTGCATAACTTCATGAGACTGAGGGACGAGGCCTTACCACCATCTGGGCAGCAAGAGGTGGAAGAAAGGGAGCAGCATCAACCACCAGTGCCTCTAGCTGCCAGAGCTCTCATAGAGCAACTGCTCCAAGCGTACATCACCTAAACTATCCCCCCCGCCCCCCAACAACATTTCCCAATACACCAACAGTCTCGCAATCCTTATCACCTCGGTAAATTACCAATTAATTGCTTGTTAAGTTCCTCGTTAGTAGCTTAACAAGTGGCTCGGCAGCATTGCAGCTAACGAGGTACTTAATAATTAGTGGGTGGAAGAAACAGTTTGATGCTAAGGGTAATTAGAATATTGTGGCGGATCGCCACCTAAAACGGGCATAATCCACTCTTCCGTCTGTGGACAAATTTCCAGCCCCTTCCCTTTAAGGCAGAAGGGGGCGGGGCCTCAGGTTTTACCCAGAGAATTCTGGGAGTTTACCCAGAGAATTCTGGGAGCAGCTTTCTCAGACATTTTGTTTTGCCATGCAGTGAATAAAAGCTTCTTGTTTTCCACATATGGATTCAGCCTCCATTCGTGTTTCGCGGCAGCCTCAACAATATGGAATATGTTCCTGGTAGTGGCCATTCAAGCAAGTCAGCCATGACATTTAAGAGAGGTCTTAGAAACATGAAGAGGAAAAATATTAAATAGTATGGGGAAAGAGCAGGAAAATGGAAAGCGTCGATGTGGAGCTGGAATTGGCAAATGCACGATGGGCCGAATGGCCTCCCTCCATTGTGCACATTTATATGATTTATATTTCAACTGTAAAGCACAGAGCAGTAAAAGTCAGCTTTGCTTTTTAAAATAAAAATTCTAATCATGTAGTCAGCTTTACCTTTAATCCTTTTCCATAATGAACAGCCATTAAAAAAGCCAATTGCTTGTGCTCAGTATTTGTGAGTCTAGATAAGGCTAGATTGGACTTCCTCAGCTCCACCTTACCCTGCGATAATTCAATAAATTTAAAAAATGAGGTAAAGGATCTTCATCCCTTATCATCGGGTTCATACAGATTACAAACCGAAGCAATCCAACTGAGGAGAGGGAAAGGAGATTGAAAAAAGACAGACTTGCATTTATATAGCGCCTTTCACAACCTCAGGGTGTCCCAAAGTGCTTCACAGCCAGTTAAACAGTTTTGAAGTGTAGTCACTGTTGTAATGTAGGAAATGCGGCAGCCAATTTGCGCACAGCAAGGTTCTACAAACAGCAATGAGTTAATGACCAGATCATCCGTTTTAGTGATGTTGCTAGAGGGATAAATGTCAGCCAAGACACCGGGAAGAATTCCCCTGCTCGTCTTCAATAGTGCGTGGGATCTTTTACATTCACCTGAGAAAGTAGGCAGGGCCTCAGCTTAACATCTTATCCGAAAGACGGCACCTCCGACAGTGCAGCATAGCCAAGATTTTGTGCTCAATTCTCTGGAGTGGGACTTGAACCCACAACCTTCTGACTCCTGAAGACCCCTCTCTCCTGAAGACTCCTCTCTCCTGAAGACCCCTCTCTCCTGAAGACTCCTCTCTCCTGAAGACCCCTCTCTCCTGAAGACCCCTATCTCCTGAAGACCCCTCTCTCCTGAAGACTCCTCTCTCCTGAAGACCCCTCTCTCCTGAAGACTCCACTTTCCTGAAGACTCCTCTCTCCTGAAGATCCCGCTCTACTGAAGACCCCTCTCTCCTGAAGACTCCTCTTTCCTGAAGACCCCTCTCTCCTGAAGACCCCTCTCTCCTGAAGATCCCTCTCTCCTGAAGACCCCCTCTCCTAAAGACTGCTCACTCCTGAAGACCCCTCTCTCCTGAAGACTCCTCTCTCCTGAAGACCCCTCTCTCCTGAAGACTCCTCTCTCCTGAAGACCCCTCTCTCCTGAAGACTCCTCTCTCCTGAAGACCCCTCTCTCCTGAAGACGCCTCTCTCCTGAAGACTCCTCTCTCCTGAAGACTCCTCTCTCCTGAAGACCCCTCTCTCCTGAAGACCCCTCTCTCCTGAAGACCCCTCCCTCCTGAAGTCTCCTCTCTCCTGAAGACCCCTCTCTCCTGAAGACCCCTCCCTCCTGAAGTCTCCTCTCTCCTGAAGACCCCTCTCTCCTGAAGACGCCTCTCTCCTGCAGACTCCGCTCTCCTGAAGCCTCCTCACTCCTGAAGACCCCTCTCTCCTGAAGACTCCTCTCTCCTGGAGACTCCTCTCTCCTGAAGACCCCTCTCTCCTGGAGACTCCTCTCTCCTGAAGACTCCTCTCTCCTGAAGACCCCTCCCTCCTGAAGTCTCCTCTCTCCTGAAGACCCCTCTCTCCTGAAGACGCCTCTCTCCTGCAGACTCCGCTCTCCTGAAGCCTCCTCACTCCTGAAGACCCCTCTCTCCTGAAGACTCCTCTCTCCTGGAGACTCCTCTCTCCTGAAGACCCCTCTCTCCTGGAGACTCCTCTCTCCTGAAGACTCCTCTCTCCTGAAGACTCCTCTCTCCTGAAGACCCCTCTCTCCTGAAGACCCCTCTCTCCTGAAGACTCCTCTCTCCTGAAGACTCCTCTCTCCTGAAGACCCCTCTCTCCTGAAGACCCCTCTCTCCTGAATACCCCTCTCTCCTGAAGACTCCTCTCTCCTGAAGACCCCTCTCTCCTGAAGACTCCTCTCTCCTGGAGACTCCTCTCTCCTGAAGACTCCTCTCTCCTGAAGACTCCTCTCTCCTGAGACTCCTCTCTCCTGAAGACCCCTCTCCTGGCGACTCCTCTCTCCTGAAGACTCCTCTCTCCTGGAAGACCCCTCCCTCCTGAAGACGCCTCTCTCCTGAAGACCCCTCTCTCCTGAAGACCCCTCTCTCCTGAAGACTCCTCTCTCATTTATGTTAAGTTCCATTTTATATTAAGTTCTGTAGTTAAATCTTAGAATTAAAAAACCTGCCAAGGTATCTGATAGGCTATATCTGTAGGCACGGATAACGCAGGTGCCCACTCGCCAGAGGGTGAGATCGCACACGAGTTCTGCTGCAGAGGATGGAGATGAGCACTTCGATGGGGCAGGCTACAGAAGAAGGCTGATGGGTCTACACAATAAAATGCAATTGGGAAGCCTGCCAGAAAGCCTGCGTGCAATGTCAAGAAGCATGGAGGAGTCCGGCACCAACTTGGCACAGGACTTTGCGCAGAGCTTGGAGCTCATCCTTTCCAGCAGAGAAGTGGTGGCCAACTCCATTAGCACACTTGTGGACCCAACCATGATGCAGCGTCTGATGACGGATGTCTCAGCTTCCATTGCAGCACAAGCAGCAGTCACCCAACGTCCGAGTGCTGCAGTGGGAGCTCAGACATGCAAGGTCGGCTTGCTGCCGTGCAAGCTCAGACTGCTGACACCATGGCTCTGGATTCCAGTGTTTAAAGGGGCTTGCAGTGTGTCACAGCAGTCCTGTAAGATTATCACGGATTAGTTGATTTCTTTAAAATACTTGTTTTCTATCTTTAGTGATATAATCATCAGTAATGGATTTATAATTTTTTTTAAATTCATTCATGAGATGTGGGCGTCGCTGGCAAGGCCAGCATTTATTGCTCATCCCTAATTGCCCTTGAGAAGGTGGTGGTGAGCCGCCTTCTTAAACCGCTGCAGTCCATGTGGTGAAGGTACTCCCACAGTGCTGTTAGGTAGGGAGTTCCAGGATTTTGACCCAGCGACGATGAAGGATCGACGATATATTTCCAAGTCAGGATGGTGTGTAACTTGGAGGAGAGCTTGCAGATGATGGTGTTTCCATGCACCTGCTGCCCTTGTCCTTCTAGGTGGTAGAGATTGTGGGATTGGGAGCTGCTACTGAAGAAGCCTTGGCGAGTTGCTGCAGTGTATCTTGTAGATGGTACACACTGCAGCCACGGTACGCCGGTGGTGGAGGGAGTGAATGTTTAGGTGGTGGATGGGGTGCCAATCAAGCGGGCTGCTTTGTCCTGGATGGTGTCAAGCTTCTTAAGTGTTGTTGCAGCTGTACTTATCCAGGCAAGTGGAGAGTATTCCATCACACTCCTTACTTGTGCCTTGTAGATGGTAGAAAGGCTTTGGGTGTCAGGAGGTGAGACAATCGCCACAGAATCCCTTGCCTCTGACCTGCTCTTGTTGCCACAGTATTTATGTGGCTGGTCCAGTTAAGTTTCTGGTCAATAGTGACCCCCAGGATGTTGATGGTGAGGGATTTGGTGATGGTAATGCCATTGAATGTCAAAGGGCGGTGGTTAAACTCTCGCTTGTTGGAGATAGTCATAGCCTGGCACTTCTGTGGCGCGAATGTTACCTGCCATTTTTTAGCCCAAGCCTGAATGTCATCCAGGTCTTGCTGCATGTGGTCATGGACTGCTTCATTATCTGACCAGTTGCGAATGGAACTGAACATTGTGCAATCATCAGTGACCATCCCCACTTCTGACCTTTTGATGGAGGGAAGGTCATTGATGAAGCAGCTGAAGATGGTTGGGCCTAGGACACAGCCCTGAGGAACTCCTGCAGCGATGTCCTGGGGCTGTGATGATTGACCTTCAACCTCCACAACCATCTTCCTTTGTGCTAGGTATGACTTCAGCCAGTGGAGAGTTTTCCCCCTGATTCCCATTGACTTCAGTTTTACTTGGGCTCCTTGATGCCACACTCGGTCAAATGCTACCTTGATGTCAAGTGCAGTCACTCTCACCTCACCTCTGGAATTCAGCTCTTTGTCCATGTTTGAACCAAGGCTGTAATGAGGTCTGGAGCTGAGTGGTCTTGGCGGAACCCAAACTGGGCATCAGTGAGCAGGTTATTGGTGAGTAAGTGCCGCTTGGTAGCTGTCGACGACACCTTCCATCACTTTACTGATGATTGAGCGTCGACTGATGGGGCGGTAATTGGTTGGATTGGATTTGTTAGCTTTATGAGGACAGGACATACCTGGGCAGTTTTCCACATTATCAGGTAGATGCCAGTGTTGTAGCTGTGCTGGAACAGCTTGGCTAGATGTGCGTCTAGTTCTGGAGCACAAGTCTTCAGCACGACAGCTGGGATGTTGTCAGGGCCCATAGCCTTTGCTGTATCCAGTGCGCTCAGCCGTTTCTTGATATCACGTGGAGTGAATCGAATTGGCTGAAGACTGGCTTCTGTGATGGTGGGGACTTCAGGAGGAGGCCGATATGGATCATCCACTCGGCCCTTCTGGCTGAAGATGGTTGCAAATGCTTCAGCCTTGTCTTTTGCACTCACGTGCTGGGCTCCAGCATCATTGAGGATGGGGATATTCATGGAGCCTCCTCCTCCCGTTAGTTGTTCAATGGTCCACCACTATTCACGACTGGATGTGGCAGGACTGCAGAGCTTTTATCTGATCCATTGATTGTGGGATCTCTTAGCTCTGTCTATAGCATGTTGCTTCCGCTGTTTAGCATGCATGTAGTCCTGTGTTGCAGCTTCCCCAGGTTGGCACCTCATTTTTAGGTACACCTGGTGTTGCTTCTGGTCATGCTCCTCTGCATTCCTCATTGAACCAGGGTTGGTCCCCTGGCTTGATGGTAATGGTAGAGTGAGGGATATGCCGGGCCATGAGGTTACAGATTGTGGTGGAATACAATTCTGCTGCTGCTGATGGCCCACAGCGCCTCATGGATGCCCAGTTTTGAGCTGCTAGATCTGTTCTGAATCTATCCCATTTAGCACGGTGGTAGTGCCACACAACACGATGGAGGGTGTCCTCAGTGTGAAGACGGGATTTCGTCTCCACAATGACTGTGCAGTGGTCACTGCTACCAATGCTGTCATGGACAGATGCATCTGCGACAGGTCAAGTAGGTTTTTCCCTTGTGTTGGTTCTCTCACCACCTGCCGCAGGCCCAGACTGGCAGCTATGTCCTTCAGGACTTGGCCAGCTCGGTCAGTAGTGGTTCTACCGAGCCACTCTTGGTGATGGACATTGAAGTTCCCCACCCAGAGTATATTCTGTGCCCTTGCTTCCCTCAGTGCTTCTTCCAAGTGGTGTTCAACATGGAGGAGTCCTGATTCATCGGCTGAGGGAGGGCGGTAGGTGGTTTCCTTGCCCACAAGCCTTGAGACTTCATGGGGTCCAGAGTCAATGTTGAGGACTCCCAGGACCACTCCTTCCCGGCTGTATACCACTGTGCCGCCACCTCTGGTGGGTCTTTCCTGCCGGTGGGACAGGACACACCCTGGGATGGTGATGGAGGAGTCTGGGACATTGGCTGAAAGGTATGATTCTGTGAGTATGACTATGTCAGGCTGTTGCTTGACTCGTCTGTGGGACAGCTCTCCCAGATGTTAGTGAGGAGGACTTTGCAGGGTTGACTAGGCTGGGTGTGATGTTGTCGTGTCCGAAGTCGGTGCCGAGGTCGATGCTGGGTGGTCCGTCTGGTTTTATTCTTATTATTGTTTTTCGTAGCAGTTGTGTACAATTGAGTGTCTTGCTAGGCCATTTCAGAGGGCAGTTTAGAGTCAACCACATTGCTGTGGGTCTGGAGTCACATATAGGCCAGACCAGGTAAGGACGGCAGATTTCCTACCCTAAAGGACATTAGTTAACCAGATGGGTTTTTACGGCAATCCAATAGTTTCCTTGTCACCATTCCAGATATATTTAATTAACTGAATTTAAATTCCCCAGCTGCCGTGGTGGGATTTGAACTCCCGTCTCTCGGATCATTAGTCCAGGCCTCTGGACTACTCGCCCAGTAGCATAACCACTATGCTACCATTTCTGTTCCTGTAAGATTATCACGTTGTTTTCTTTAGAATATTTGTTTTCTATCTTTAGTGATATAATCATCAGTAATGGATTTATAATTGTGTGTAAGAATTAAATTTAAAAGTCTGTAATCATCAACTTTATGCCATGGTAACCTGAATTATATTTGCTTATAATTAAAGTCTGTGAGTAAGCCATAACCCAGACACCCCGGGGTGAGAGGAGGACTGCTATAGTCGAAAAGGGAAGTTGTTGGGTGAATCAATGAAAGTTGGCTTAGCTAACAGTACGGATGAGACATAGAGTGGAGCTAGCTGTGGGAACCAAGGTCAGATGTAGCTGTAACCGTGTTGGAATAGAAACATAGAAGATAGGAGCAGGAGTAGGCCATTCAGCCCCTCGAGCCTGCTCCGCCATTCGATGAGATCATGGCTGATCATCCAAACTCAGTACCCTGAACCTGCCTTCTCCCCATATCCCTTGATACCTTTAGCTTTAAGAAATATATCGAACTCATTCTTGAATATATTTAATGACTTGGCCTCAACTGCCTTCTGTGGTAGAGAATTCCACAGGTTCACCACTCTCTGGGTGAAGAAATTCTTCCTCATCTCAGTCCTAAATGTCTTACCCCTTATCCTTAGATTATGACCCCTGGACTCTCCGACCATCGGGAACATTCTTCCTGCATCTAGTTTGTCCAGACCTGTCAGAATTTTATATGTTTCGATGAGATCCCCTCTCATTCTTCTATACTCCAGCGAGTATAAGCCCAATCGACCCAATCTCTCCTCATATGTCATTCCTGCCATCCCAGGTATCAGCCTTGTGAATCTTCGCTGAACTCCTTCCATGGCAAGAACATCCTTCCTCAGATAAGGCGACCAAAACTGCACACAGTACTCAAGGTGTGGTCTCACCAAGGCCCTGTACAACTGCAGCAGGACATCCCTGTTCCTATACTCAAACCCTTTCGCTATGAAGGCCAACATACCATTTGCCTGCTTCACCGCCTGCTGCACCTGCATGCTTACCTTCAGCGACTGGTGCACAAGGACACCCAGGTCTCGTTGCACTTCCCCTTCTCCCAATCTATTGCCATCCAGATAATAGTCTGCCTTTTGTTTTTGACACCAAAGTGGATAACCTCGCATTTATCCACGTTATATTGCATCTGCCACGCTTCTGCCCACTCACCCAACCTGTCCAAATCATCCTGGAGTTTCTCAGTATCCTCCTCGGAGCACACACGCCCACCCAGCTTTGTGTCATCTGCAAACTTGGAGATATTACATTTAGTTCCCTTATCCAGATCATTAATGTATATTGTGAATAGCTGAGGTCCAAGGACCGAACCCTGCGGTACCCCACTAGTCACTGCCTGCCACTCGGAAAAAGACCCATTAATTCCTACTCTCTGCTTTCTGTCCGCCAACCAGTTCTCTATCCAAGTCAATACCTTGCCCCCAATCCCATGTGCCTTAACTTTACACGCTAATCTCTTATGCGGGACCTTATCGAAAGCCTTTTGAAAGTCCAAATACACCACATCTACTGGTTCTCCCTTATCTATTTTCCCAGTTACATCCTCAAAAAATTCCAATAGATTAGTCAAGCACGATTTACCTTTTGTAAATCCACGTTGACTTTGTCCGATCCTGTCACTGTTTTTCAAGTGCTCAGCTATTACATCCTTTATAATGGACTCTAGCATTTTCCCCACTACCAATGTCAGGCTTACCAGTCTGTAATTCCTCGCTTTCTCTCTACCACCCTTTTTGAATAGTGGGGTAACATTAGCTACCCTCCAATCCATGGGTACAGTTCCAGATTCCATCGAATGTTGGAAGATGATCAGCAATGCATGTACTATTTCTAGGGCCACTTCCTTAAGTACCCTAGGATGTAGATTATCAGGCCCTGGGGATTTATCGGCCTTCAATCCCGTCAATTTCCCGAACACCATTTCCCTGCAAATACTGATTTCTTTCAGTTCCTCCCTTTCATCAGACCCTATGTTCTCCAACATCTCTGGGAGGTTATTTGTGTTCTCCTTTGTGAAGACAGAACCAAAATATGCATTTAATTGGGCTGCCATTTCTTTGTTCCCCATTATAACTTCCCCCGCTTCTGACTGCAAGGGACCTACACTTGATTTCACTAATCTTTTTCTCTTCACATATCTATAAAAGCTCTTACAGTCAGTTTTTATGTTCCCTGCAAGCTTACTTTCATATTCTATTTTCCCCTTCTTAATTAATCCCTTTGTCCTCCTTTGTTGAATCCTAAACTGCTCCCAATCCTCAGGGTTACCGCTTTTTCTGGCCAATTTATGTGCCCTCTCCTTGGATCTTATGCTATCCCTAATTCCCTTGTTAGCCACGGTTGAGTCACCCTTTTTGTTTTATTCTTATGCTACACTGGGATGAACAAATTCTGTAGTTCATCCATGCAGTCTTTGAATGTTTGCCATTGCCTATCCACCGTCAACCCTTTGAGTGACATTCCCCAATCAATCCTAGCCAACTCGCGCCTCATACCATCGTAGTTTCCTTTATTTAAATTCAGGACCCTAGTCTCTGATTCAACTACTTCACTCTCCATCCTAATGAAGAATTCTATCATATTATGATCACTCTGACCCAAGGGGCCTCGTACAACAAGATTGCTAATTAATCCTTTCTCGTTACATAATACCCTGTCTAAGATGGCCTGATCTCTGGTTGGTTCCTCGACATATTATTCCAGAAAACCATTCCGTAAACATTCTAGGAATTCCTCCTCCACAGTATTTTTACTAATTTGGTTAGCCCAATCTATATGTAAATTAAAGTCACCCATGATGACTGCTGTGCCCTTACTGCATGCTTCTCTAATTTCCCTTTTAATGCCATCCCCAACCTCCATATTACTGTTTAGAAGTCTATATACCACTCCCACTAACGTTTTCTGCCCCTTGTTATTTCTTAGTTCTACCCATACAGATTCCGCATCATCAGAGCTAATATCCTTCCTTTCAATTGTGTTAATCCCCTCTTTAACCAGCAATGCTACCCCACCTCCCTTTCTTTTTTGCCTATCTTTCCTAAATATTGAATACCCCTGGATGTTGAGTTCCCAGCCTTGGCCACCCTGGAGCCATGTTTCTGTAATCCCAATCAAATCGTATTCATTTACCTCTATTTGCGCAGCTAATTCATCCACCTTGTTCCGAATGCTCCTTGCATTAAGACACAAGGGGGGAAAAATTCAGCTGCTTGCGCCTCCTGTTAGCGCCTTAAGAGGGCGCTAATGGGGCGTAAAGCAGCTAACGCCCGGGCGCAGCGCCGCCCACGCCTCCCGCAAAATTCAGCGGGAGGTTAGCGGCGGCGCCAGCCGGTAGCGCCCTGTGGCGCTGCGCCGCCGGCGATGACGTCATCGCCGTGCACAGCACCCCGCTCGCGCTCCAGCCGCGATCTTCAGTCGCGCGCCCTGATTTACCGCCAGACGCTATGTCCGACGGGTTCAGGGAGGCGTACGTGCGGCCGGGGCGGCGATATTTAAAGGGGAGGTGGCAGGCGGCCATTTTTGTTGCTGGCCGCCTGCCAGCACCTGCCCCCGTTGCTGTCCCCGGCCCCCGTGAAGCCCCCCCACCGTGAAGTGCCGGCTGCGCTCCAAGAGCCCGGCACTTCTCTTGAGTGCCGGGCTCTTTTGCCGGCACTCCCGATCCCTGGGGGCCCAGCTGGGCCCCGGTTCGCGCTGCGCAGGGTCCCTCCCCTTTAAGAAGGGGAGGAAGGCCTGCAATACCGCGGCGCGACGTGCCGCAGCGCGTGGCGCTGCGGCACGTAGCGCCAGGATATTCCCTCGCAGCGCCCCAAGAGGGATGCGGGGTGCTTCCAGTGGCGCCCCGCTTCCCTCTTGGGGCGCAACCACTGAAGTTTCGGCGCGGGGCCGCTAATTTTTTCGGGGCGCTAAAAGTAGCGCCCCGGCGAGGTTAGCGCCCCAAATGGGGCGCGACTCAATTTTTAGCCCAAAGCCTTCAGGCTTGTTTTTTTAATGCTCTCAGACCTATATGAATTATTATTTACTGTGACCATGTTTGATTTAAACCGTTGAGTTCTTTGCCTTCTACTTTTGTTTATCTCCTTCCTGTCTTTAGCTTTTATCCTTGTTTCCCTTTCCTCTGTCTCCCTGCTCAGGTTCCCAACCCCCTGCCACTTTAGTTTAAACCCTCCCCAACAGCACTAGCAAACACTCCCCCTAGGACATCGGTCCCGGCCCTGCCCAGGTGCAGACCGTCCCGTTTGTACTGGTCCCACCTCCCCCAGAACCGGTTCCAATGTCCAAGGAATTTGAATCCCTCCCCCTTGCACCATTCCTCTAGCCACGTATTCATTTGAAATATCTTCCTATTTCTACTCTGACTAGCACGTGGCACTGCTAGCAATCCTGAGATTACTACCATTGAGGTCCTATTTTTTAATTTACCTCCTAACTACTTATATTCTGCTTTTAGGACCTCATCCTGTTATGATGTCTGGCAGTGAGCGAAAAACATGGGCCTGTCACAGGACCATCAAAGGTGCAACATCTGCACAGTGTGGAGACATGGGGCTTGATTTAACTGGAGTGTTAATCACCTAACTTAAGTCACTACACACAGAGAGCGGGGCGCTAAACACAGAGAGCGGGGCACTACACACAGAGAGAGCGGGGCGCTACACACAGAGAGCGGGGCACTACACACAGAGAGAGCGGGGCGCTACACACACAGAGAGCGGGGCGCTACACACAGAGAGAGCGGGGCGCTACACACAGAGAGAGCGGGGCGCTGCAGACAGAGAGCGGGGCGCTACACACACAGAGAGTGGGGCACTACACACAGAGAGAGCGGGGCGCTACACACATAGAGAGCGGGGCGCTACACACAGAGAGTGGGAAGCTAAACACAGAGAGAGCGGGGCGCTCCACACACAGAGAGTGGGGCGCTACACACACAGAGAGTGGGGCGCTAAACACAGAGAGCGGGGCGCTACACACACAGAGAGCGGGGCGCTACACACACAGAGAGCGGGGCGCTACACACACAGAGAGCGGGGCGCTACACACACAGAGAGCGGGGCGCTACACACAGAGAGCGGGGCGCTACACACAGAGAGCGGGGCGCTACACACACAGAGAGCGGGGCGTTACACACAGAGAGAGCGGGGCGCAACACACAGAGAGCGGGGCGCTACACACACAGAGAGAGCGGGCCGCTACACACAGAGAGCGGGGCGCTACACACCGAGAGAGCGGGGCGCTACACACAGAGAGCGGGCCGCTACACACAGAGAGAGCGGGCCACTACACACAGAGAGAGCGGGCCACTACACACAGAGAGAGCGGGGCGCTACACACAGAGAGAGCGGGCCACTACACAGACAGAGAGCGGGCCACTACACACAGAGAGAGCGGGCCACTACACACAGAGAGAGCGGGCCACTACACACAGAGAGAGCGGGCCACTACACAGACAGAGAGCGGGCCACTACACACAGAGAGAGCGGGCCACTACACACAGAGAGAGCGGGCCACTACACACAGAGAGAGCGGGCCACTACACACAGAGAGAGCGGGCCACTACACACAGAGAGAGCGGGCCACTACACAGAGAGAGAGCGGGGCGCTACACACAGAGAGAGCGGGCCACTACACACAGAGAGCGGGGCGCTACACAGAGAGAGAGAGGGCCATTATACACAGAGAGAGCGGGCCACTACACACAGAGAGCGGGGCGCTACACAGAGAGAGAGCGGGGCACTACACACAGAGAGCGGGGCGCTACACACAGAGAGAGCGGGGTGCTACCCACAGAGAGAGCGGGGCGCTACACACACAGAGAGCGGGCCACTACACACACAGAGAGAGTGGGGTGCTACCCACAGAGAGAGCGTGGTGCTACACACAGAGAGAGCCGGGTGCTACACACAGAGAGAGCGGGGCGCTAAACACAGAGAGAGCGGGGCGCTAAACACAGAGAGAGCCGGGTGCTACACACAGAGAGAGCGGGCCACTACACACACAGAGAGCGGGGCCACTACACACAGAGAGAGCGGCCACTACACACACAGAGAGCGGGGCCACTACACACAGAGAGAGCGGGCCACTACACACACAGAGAGCGGGGCCACTACACACAGAGAGAGCGGGCCATTACACACAGAGAGAGCGGGGCGCTACACACAGAGAGCGGGCCACTACACACAGAGAGAGCGGGGCGCTACACACAGAGATAGCGGGGCGCTACACACAGAGAGCGGGCCACTACACACAGAGAGAGCGGGGCGCTACACACAGAGATAGCGGGGCGCTACACACAGAGAGAGCGGGGCGCTACACACAGAGATAGCGGGGCGCTACACACAGAGAGAGCGGGGCGCTACACACACAGAGAGAGCGGGGTGCTACACACAGAGAGAGCGGGGCGCTACACACAGAGAGCGGGGCGCTACACACACAGAGAGCGGGGCGCTACACACAGAGAGCGGGCCGCTACACACAGAGAGCGTGGCGCTACACACACAGAGAGCAGGGCACTACACACAGAGAGCGGGCCGCTACACACAGAGAGCGAGGCGCTACACACACAGAGAGTGGGCCACTACACACACAGAGAGCGGGCCGCTACACACAGAGAGAGAGCAGGGCACTAAACACAGAGAGAGCGGG